>OMNZ01095177.1:0-10636 GCA_900303255.1 Lesueurigobius sanzi
CACCACAGGGAGGGAAAAGGCCTTTTTGCGGAAAAATGTGTGTGTTTTTTTCAGGCGGAAATTCATTCAAACCTATGGCAACCTAATTTTATTGTCAAACAACATCATTTATTTTAATTTCACTTCCACCGTCATCCCAAAGCTCTACCAAATGTGTGGACACCAAGATTAGCCATGTGCACCTAGGATGTAAAGAAATGATTTTTGGAGAAAAAGGCCTAGGGCTTAATTATGCTTGCTTAAAAGTAAAATAGATTGTAAGAATTTAAAGTTGTTGAACAAGGGCAGCATGGCAATTGGTGTTAAGGATCTTCTCCTTTTGGTTCGACATCAGCCACTCGAAGGAGGTGAAGAGAGCGTGAGAGGAGTTCTGAAGGATCTTATTGTTCACATGTGCAGGTGCATAGGTGCACCGTGCACACTCTGGAGACTACTCCTTTTTTCACATTATAAGGAAATGATACCAACAGGTGATGGAAAAAAAATCATGACTCTCTCAATGAAGCAAAAACTTCTAAATGGATCTGGTTTTGCAAACAAACTCAGTGGGAAAAACTGAGAAATCTCAAGGAGAACCACAGTGGGGAGGGATGGATAGTCCATAGGCCAACTAGAGTCCTTAGATATGTCCAGTCAGAGCTACAGAGGCCACAAGAATACCTTCCTGGTCCTGGCCATTCACTACGAGTTATTACATTATATTTGTGTGTGTACTTATGTGAAGCCATACATTTACAAGACTGAAGGTATTCAAAGTACTTGATTTTAATACTTAACAAGTAAAGTTATCCCTAAGGAAATATGACTAAAATAAAAGCAAACGTTGCTGAACCCTACTGTTATGTTAATTTGTCAATTTGACCCGGTGCATGTTTAATTATCCAAAAGATGGCCGAAACTTAAAAAACAAGCATAGTTAATACTTCATTACTAACTCCATTACTAACTATTCTATTAATATTTGGTGCAATGGTGTTCCTTACCTCTAACAGGTAATGGTTTAATTAGAATAATTCACTTGTTTTTCATTAAAAAAAAAATACATACATACATACAACATACATTTTTTTTGTTTCACCACTTTGACTTTTGAAAGAACAACATATAAAACACAATAGTTTTACATAACATTGAAACATAACATTTAAATTTTGTTTTACATAAATGCACTGTTTGTGAACCAGAAATTAACAAAATAACAAGCAATCGGAATATGAACAATGTGTCTGTCTGTCTGTCTGTCTGTCTGTCTGTAGTACATCTACACAGCACATGAGGCATGTCATCAGGTTTGGAAGGCATGTGTTGCCTAAATGGGCAGCGACCTCTGAATGCCACTAGCCTTTTATCCACTGTGATATTAGGGCCTGGGTTAAAGAGTAGTGGAAGTTGCTCTACCCACTTGTCCCACACTGTCCTTATAGTTGCCAGCTTGTCTCTCGATTATCAAATCGGGTTACTGTGGAGAACATGTGAAAAGTCTCCATAGACATTGTGGCTCGAAATGTAGTACTATCTCTGCATCCAACAGACTGGCTGTCGATTCATCCTTCGACTTATAGACCCCAGTCAGGATGAGAATCCCCAAATATGAATCTAAATGTGTTTTGTACAGCTCCTTCCACTTCTCCCCAAAAACACGCCTACCTTCGAGATTAGTCATTTCCAGAATGATTATCTGTATTGAATCTGGCATGACCAGCTTAAAAGACTTGATGTTAGTTACACAAGTCACTGCCATCCTTCAGGGCCCTGGCACTTTCTTTATTATGTTTTCTGCACTTTTCCCTGGGGCATATTTGGGGATGAAGAAGACCACTGTATTTCACCATTTTTTGACATGAATGTCTTGCTTGGAGGAATAGGAATAGCAATTCCCTCATCTGATTCAAAATCAGAATCATTAGAATCAAAATTTAGCTCAAGATAGTCGTCATCTTCAGGCAAGTCATGTGACGGAAACCATTGAGCACACATCTCACAATATCACTAGAAAGACTTTGATAAACCCTTTTGAGAGTATTATGCAGTATCTTGTCCTTGTGGCGTAAGCTGTGTGACTTGGGGGATTTTGGTATCATCACATACATGAACATTGAGCTTGCTCTATTCTGTGGTATCAAAGAAGAGCTTGTAATTCCCCTCATATTACAGCATGGAGGGTGTTTGGATTATATTCTATCTCCACGGTCACACATACACAGCAGTGCAGGTCGATGCAAGGGCTCATGTCCTCCTATGGGACCAATCCAGCTGGGGATATCAATGTCCTTGTGATGGCTTTAAGCTACTGCCGCAGCGTGTGTGCACATGGCTAATGTCAATGTGTCTTTCCATGAGAACTGTCCATGATAAATACCAATTAAAACATTTTTTTTTTAAAAAAAAAGAAAATTAACACTTTATTGTAGGGTGCACCTATAGACAGGAGGAAGAGTCAGACCAGAGGCTGCGTCCATTGAGATTTATGGGGAAACGTCGACTGAGATCTTCACATTTATGTCTGAAAAATATCAATTTATGCATTTTGTATATTTGTCTAATGTGAAAGGAAAGCAAATCAAGAGGTTTTTTTTGCTGTAGAATATTCACAGAGAGGACAGTTGATGTTTTAAAGTGGGCAAAAGTTGCAGAAAGTTAGCATGTTCGGACTTCAATATAAAGTGTTTAGGTCAAAAATGAGCAATATTGAAATATAAGAAGCTACACAATTACTCACAGTTATATGGCCATTTGAATTCGATCTGGGAAAAAAAAGAAATCTGAGGTTTGAGTCGTTATAAACATTATCAAAAGAACAGTTGTACAAAAGTAAACAAAGGTTTTAACACTTAATCAGTAATGGCAAAAGTTTGCCCTTCAGGCTTTCGATTATTGCTTTGTTCTCTGTAAAGACATTACTGGCACACATACAGTATTTGCAAATGAGACAAGTGTCTCATTTCTAGGATCAAATTTAAGATTCTTGTAGGTTTCAGGATCAACAATACTGCGTTCTGCGATTTGAGCCGTGAGCTTAATCGTTCCTCTATCCACATTGTTCGCCCTGAATGCTTCGGTCACAAAAGGTGTAAAAAATGATAAATCTTGAATCTTTAATACAAATCAAAAAATATTAACAAAGGCTCAAACAATGAAAAGTAAACCAAATGATAATAACTCGGGCCCAACTGAACAGTAACAGAACTCAAACAAAAAACTGACTACACAAAGAACAGAGGGTGATTATATAGGGGGTGGACTAACCTAAACTTAACACAAGGGGGAGGAACACCAAACAAACTTCATTTGGCCCCTTCACTTGGTGAATTGTGCACGTTACTTAATTCCAGGGCAAGATAATAAGAAGGTAACGGGCAGTGATTAGGTGCGAATAGGGCTGTTGAGACCGAGACTGACAACAAAGGTGTTTTTCTCTAGCCTTTAGAACAAAGAGCGGTGGGACTTACAGGTAAACTCCTCCCACTGGTCTTTATAAGCTCTACTGCCATCCAAGTTTGCTCAGTGCCGACGAAACTCTTTGGATGAAGAGTGAAATGTCCTACACTTCAACTACAGAGTACAGATGAAGACTGAAGAATCTTTGCCTACGATGGACAACTCCTGTACGACTGAGATATGTGGGTAATGTCACTTCTGTATCACTAACTGAAATAAATTGGCATAGAGCACTTACATTTCAGCTAAATAATCTGCAAAATATGAATTATTGTTCAAATAATCATATTTTATACCAGCCAGACAGCTATTTGTCTTTGTACCTCTCATGTGAGTTCGCCCCAGCGCTGCCACATCATCCGACTCCGACTTTATCAGTTTTTTCTTCTTTGGCATTACCACATCACTGTCAGCCTCGCTTAAGTTTGGTGAAGAGGGGACTCGCAATACTTTTCTTTCTTAATTGTCGCTCTGGGTTGAGCTGCAGTCAGGAGATACAAGAAACGGGATTCATTTCAGGCAAATGATCACAACCTTTTCATTTATTGAAAATGTATCCTTCTACTTACGGATGGTTTTGTTTTCTCCCATCATTTGTTGACGAAGAAAATTGCGCTCTTTGATCATTTTCTCTTGCCACTCAATTTTCGCCTCCAAAAAAGCAATTTTGGAAAGTACAATATAAAGCAATAAACACATGAGAGAGTTATATTTATCAGGAGGGACCTGTAAAAACATTACAAAAACAGTAGTGGAGGAAAAACACATTTATATTGGTGTTTTTGACCTTTTACGGATATCATGTTGACTTTGAATTTAATTTTACTTACTACTAATTGAAGAAAATATTGTTTTTCCACTCACATGAGAAAAACTCATATTGACGCTTTCAGAAACATGTATCGCAACACTTTCATCTTCGATATGAAACACACAAAAGCGTGGAGCATCATAGTCCCGCCCACCAGCTCATCTGTACACGTGCCTTGGTGCCGGAAGTAATAATCCCATTCAAAAATTGCATAGACTTTTCGAAAAATTCTAATTGTACGAGTTTAAAAGCACGACGGAGGCTAATCAGCTACGTGCTAACTGCTAGCCATATTTTACAAGCAAGAAAATACCCAATGCTTGAAAATAGGGCGAAATAGTTTTTGGTTTATAAAGTCTTGGATACAATTTCAATCTATTATTGTGTATTTTACGCCCATAAGTCTCCACATAGCTGATTAGCTGCTATCGTTCTTTTTATCGAACATTTGATATACATTTTTTTCGAAAAGTCATGTGCGTGTACAGACGAGTTGGTGGGCGGGACTATGATGCTCCATACAGAGCCTACACAACCCGTTATTCAGCCGATTCTCCCCCGTGTTAGCATCTGTGAGTGCAACATTATCAATTACACTGATATGCTGTTTCAATCCCTGTGAAAAACGTTTCCTAACGTTGGGACCTGTGGGTTTTGGCTAGACTTTGGTCCGAGTGTTCAGAGAAGTTTAGTTAACGAATCACCACCCTTTCTCTCCCCCCTCGGTGAATGAACGCTCCTGTGCTATTGGAATAGTATTGATTGATTTCAAAATATCAAGTAGAGCACAGCTCTAGCTACAATAACGTTGAAATTTTAAACAGCGCAACAACAGCTGAAACAACAAGGCGAATTGTATAAACAATAAATAAATAATTTATTAATTTTGATAAATGTCGAGGAGTGTCCAGTTTTGTTTTTTGAGCAAAATTGCTGAGGCAGTAAAGAACTGTTTCACCAATGTAAATATGTGTGGGCCACCAGCTCGAACAGTAATGCTCCTGTCTGCTAGCTGAGCCTTTGGGTCACTCCATGTCAAATCAACACATTTTTCGAAAAAAAGCTGCTCGACCCTCTCAGATTAGCTCCAAATTCGGCTTGATTGCAGTTGAACTACTAGACATCAACTTCAAACTTCACACACACTCACTATCGGATTTATCAACTACAATAAAGCCAAGTTTGGAGCAAATCAGAGAGGGTCAAGCACCATGCATTTGTTGATTTGACATGGCATAATCCTTTTCTCAGTGGGCCAGGTTTGATTATTGGTGCAATGGGACCAAGAAAGCGTAAAGGGAGAGCCTGACAGTAAAGTCATCAAGAATAGACAACCTACCCTCCACATGGATACTGAAAAATACTCTATAAATACCCAATTATAACCTGCTGTAATCAAACAGAAGCATCTGTCTGACAATCGATGGACATTGGATAGAAACTCTTAACCTTGCGCTGCAAGATGAATTGTCACGAGATCTGAATTTTCAGTCTCACAACAAATCCATCTCGAAAGGCGGCAGCTGACGTCTCGTCACAACCAGTGGTTCGGACCAATGACAGGCTGCTGTGTAGCTTGGGGCGGGATATGTAGGTATGACGACAGTCAGCCCCGGCAAAAACAAACATGGCTACCTCGGAGGACTTCGTAGATGCCGCAATTGACTCTATGTTAGCTGAAATACAGACCATTTCTCATTTTTAAAAAAAAGGGCAAGGGGAAGCCCTTTTTGCTTTTGTAGATGGAAAAAATGTTTGTGTTTTTCCTCCCGACTAGATTTCCTGCTGCGTGTGATACGTCACATGCAAGTATTGTACTAATTTTCCCTCCTAGAAGAAAATATCTTAACAAAACACAAATAAATGCCTCCAATTAATGAAAAAATCCCTATAAAAAAAGTAATTAACAATAAATTTGTCTTGGCCTATATGCCAATTTAAAGAAAGAATTAATAAGAAAATAAAACAATTCATGTGTAATTTATTGTATGATTATTGTATTATTGAAACTCCACTGTGAAAGGGTCTGGGAATCGACCCCACCGTGAAGTACAAGTATTAACCACAAATGCAGTCCAGAGAGTCTAGTACAAACCATATCTAAATGAACTGGGCAACTGCCTCAGCGCTTTCAAACAATCACCACCCCATGCACCACCAGTTGTACTCTCCCCACATTTTGAGAACCCCTCCCTTCCACTAATCTACAGATGTTAATAGTTTTGACAGAACTGCTTACAAAGCCGCTGCAGCCGCTCGGAGCTTTTGTGCTGACGGCAAACTTTCAAAGCCACTCAAGAGATGTCAAACTCTCATTTTTATTCCTCTCCTGCGTTACGGATAGATGAGGGCTATAGCGCTTCTAAAAATACGACTTGTCAAAAGAAAACGCTGTAAGGTCCAGCAGTGATGAGACCGATCGCTCTCCCTGAACAAGATAATGTGGTTTTATTTGCACTCAAGCTAGCAGCAGATGTACTCAACAATGCATCCTTCACAACATTACACTTTTTTATGCCGATGTCCCCAAACAGTCCCTTCCTATCTCGTTGAAGTGCGAAACAGATTCTTATTTTGGACAGTTAATCCCAAAGCTGTCTGCACCTGAATCTCAGCTGGGAAATTGATGAAGCCATTGTCCATTTAGGGTCAAACTCGATTTGTGAAATCACTGTGAAAAAGAATAAGTGTGGTTAGTTACTTGGGAGAGCAGATTGTGTGGACTATAGTGTTTTCAGTGGTCCATAAGATGTTTTAAATTCACAATATGATGTGTACAGCCTGTGCGCTTGTGTGGTGCCAGTCCAATAGTCAAGTCAAGACGAAGAGAAACTTGAAGCATTCACTATATAGACAAAAACATATACTGTACACACAAATATGTTACGGCCAGTGCTTAATTTGTAAATCCAGATTTTCAGGAACACTTGTGTACTGGGTGGATTTTATGGGGGAACAGCCCAAAATAATTGCATATTTAAAAGTTGTTGGAGTATTTTATTTCCCGGATCCAATAAAGCTCAAAATTCCGATTTCCCGGAATGCGTTCCCCCAAAAGCCGGATCAAATTAAGCACTGGTTACGGCTCTATAGTCTCGAATTTGAAAGCCAGACAACGACGCAATCCCAGATTGTCTTCCAATATATCTCATACATGGAGTTTGTTTTGGTTTATTTGGTTGGGACAGTGCGTGCACATGAAGAGTGCATGTGAACACGCCACTCCGGATTGTAGCCTTGGGCTAATTTCCATCCGTTGTCCCACATTCGCACTCACAAACTCACTCTCATTCATCCTGGCCTATTGTACATGTTTTTAGTGGTAGGGGAAACCGGAGCACCCGGAGGAAACCTACGCAGACACGGGGACAACATGCAAACTCCACACAGAAAGGCAGCACGGGCCGGGAATCAAACCCGGGACCTTCTTGCTGTGAGGCAAGAGCGCTATTCACTCTGCCACCGTGTCAGCCCTCAGTCAGGCTGGCTACAATACTACTTTTGATCGCTGCGCAAAATTCTACATTTATCAGCAGTATGCTATAGCTAGCTTCAACCAATGAAGGCTTGGATAGAAGCTATGACTTAGTCACATCTAAAGTAGTGAAATAGGCTAATATTGGCCAGTGAAGTCGGTGTTTGTATTTTATAATGGTGTTACAGAATTACTGATATCCTTAACATATTTGCAATGCATTAATGATCAGAACACTTTATGTTGGAAGTTGTTCATATTAATGTAACAAAAAACAATCATGGCAAACCAGTTTCTTTACATAAATAGCAGTATCGGAAGCAAAAAAAACTGTATCGGTGCATCTCTACTTGTCTGAGTGTCATGCTCTGGACGTAATGTTTCATGGTGCCCTCTGATTCATCACCGACCTGAAGTCTCTTACTCATCACTGCCTGCTTTGTGCTTGGGTTGGTTGGTTCTCTCTCTCTTTGCGTCATTGGATCCGTTGGAACATTTTTATTTACAAGGTTGTGTTGGGACTCCTCATATTTGTGCTGCACCATCTGCGTGGAACCAGCTTCAGGATGAACTGCAGCTTAAAGGAACTGGTGTCGTGTGTTCATCTTAAAAGTATTTTAAAGGACACTGCGAATCAGAAGTTGGTTTGTCAGTGTTTTAGCTGTATAATATGTGTATTATGTGTGTGTAGCAGTATTATGTCCTTTTTGACTATTTGTTCTGGTGTTCTCAGTATGTGTAACAAAGAGATTACCTGCTTTCCAAGCATTAGATTCTCTCCCCTGGCCTGTGTCTTGGTAATTAGTCTGTCTACCACTCCACTCGACATGCGGCTTGTTTCATCATGGGGCTTTGATGCGATTGTTTTTCACCCCAGCTGGACCTCTGTACACTCACCGTCTCTGACACTAGTGTGGCATATGGCAGCCAGATGCCACCTTCCATCACCTGAGACAAAGGTTGCATGGTCTGCCGTCTTTAAACACAAAAAAGGCCCTCAAGCCTCAAAAGAAGGCAGAAGATGTTAAGATTATGAATAGGAAATAAATTCGTAAACTGAGACATGGCAGGTGATAACTTTTGATATTTCTGTCTAGTTTTTGAACACTAAAGTGGACATATCATACAAATCTTAAAAACTGGTTAAAATCTTTCAGTCTGTGTGTTGATATTTCACATTTTATAAATTCAAATAATGCCTCTGTGAAGATGACACACTATTACTATTATTACTTACCTATTAGTACCAGGACTGATGAGGACCTCTCCTCGAACCTCCTCGGTGTTTGAGCACCCAAATGAACTCTGTGTCTGGGGTAGGGTCTCTCATGGCAAACAGGTCCTAGGTGACGGGTCAGAACAAAAGCAGTTCAGAAGACCCTCATGATCAGAGACCATCAAGGACCGTTACATAGCCCAGAGGTGAAGGAGCGTCGTGGAGCCGTCCTCCCGTGGACCCACCACCTGCCGAAGGAGCCCTAAGGGATGGTTACGATGGATGGACTGATGACGATTTGGCCTGGATCACTCCCTACAGCCAAGAGTGGGAATCACATGATAAAAATAAGCTTTCAATCTAATTAAGCCCATACCGCCTTTGCTCGATCCCGTCAGACCTCAGAAGCAAAGCAGAGCAGGGCCTGGTCAGTACTTGGATGGGAGACCGCCGGGGAAATGCCAGGAAGCCTGGTTGAATGTAGTGTGTGAGTGAGTGATGGTGGTGGTCGAAGGGGCTGATGTTGCAGATTGGCAGCCTCACTTCCGTCAGTCTACCCCTGGGCAGCTGTGGCTACAATAGTAGGTTACCACCACCAAGTATGGAGTGAATGAGTAATGCCATGTAAAGCGTCTTCGAGTGTCCAGAAAAGCGCTATATGAAACCAATGCAAAAAACGTCGGCTAGTAGCGCAACTTTGTTGCTGTGTCCATGCTATGAGACAAAATGGCTCAGAACTGATCCAATATTGGATTATTGGCTTGGAGACAGTTTGGAGGACAGTTTGGGGGTTTGAACAATCACGTAATTGTACCAGGAAGTGGAAAACCAGGCGCTGCAGAAGTCAACATAACAGGACTAACGCAAACAGGATTAATTCAAAACTGCGTGAATGAAGTGAAATACTGCTCCAGGTCTGTTTTTGTTGAGGCAAAAGTCGATTTAGCCTGATATGTCTCCCTTTAACATCTCATTTTAAAGTAAAAAAAAAATATGATTTACAATGGTTATTTTATGATGTTTTATCTGGCCGCAAGCCTATATTTTACCAGGAAGTCACTCCAGCATAGCCACATTCTGCCGTGTTTTCCACACATACTGTATCCAAACACAAATATTGACATGTTTGGTGTCCATCTGCCGCGCGTAAAGCGACCAACAAGACGCTATAATCCATGTATGATAAGGGTGTGTACCTACAGTATGTTCCCCGGGAGTATCAAGGAACAATGGCACCTCTTAACGGCCTTCTCTGATGGCCTAACTATTTTGAGGAAAAAAAGGTTTTAAAAATATAGAATAAAATTATATTATTATTTGTATTTTATAACTTTTTATAACGTTATATTGTCATTCAAAGCGATTTTTTTCGCTCCGTGTTGCCGGGGGCGGAGACTTCTTTCTGCGCCCTCAGAGTCGACTCTGAAGGCTTTTCTCTGTATATCACAGCGAGGGATCCTGTAGGCGTGCCCTCCCAGCCAAGCTGACACGAGCGGTAAATGAGAACAGAGCCCTCTAGAGGGCTTGTGCCGACGTCACAGTCTTTGATTGGCTGCCCTCAGGGAGGCGCTACAGAGCCAGCAGATGTAAGAGCAACCGTTTCAAATTTTCCTTTGTTCCCACCTCCATTTCCCTTCTCAATAAACAAACATGTATAGCTCGGTCCATGCCCCCTCACACCCGTACCTAGGGTAGT
>OMNZ01095181.1:0-10352 GCA_900303255.1 Lesueurigobius sanzi
GTTTCGCTCTGAGGTTGTTATTGCCAATCGGTTTGTGTCTCAGTAAGCTTCATAAATAGGGTCCAGCTGGTAACGTAGACCTCCATTGCGATTCATCGCTGGATTTTCCTTTTTAACAAAAATGGCTTCTGACTCCTCTCTCCAAGTATTTACTTTCTTTCGATAAGACCCTGACCTCACTGTCCTCAAATGAATGTTTGTTGGCTTTCAGATGCAGATGTACAGCCGATTGAGGGCCATTCCCGCTGGAATTCCCTCTTCTGTGTTGGCCAAGCCTGGTTTTTAATAACTGTTTAGTCTCCCCGATATAATGTTCTTTGCATTCCTCTTCTTTGCAATGAATAGAATAAACCACATTGCTCTTTTTGTGGTTTGGGATCTTGTCTTTAGGGTGAACTAGTTTTTGTCTTAATGTATTCATTGGTTTGAAGTAAACTGGGATTTTATGTTGTCTAAAAACCCTCCGCATTTTCTCTGAGACTCCAGCTACATAAGGTACAGCTATTCCTCTCCTTTTTGGTTCTGTCTCCTGTTTGTCCTGTTCTTTAACTAATCTTTTCCTCTCCATCGTGTGCAGCTCCTCCACAATCCCTTGCACTTATTCCACTTTAGCCAGTGTCTTGTTATTGCTTTCTTAGTTGCGATCAGAATTATGTTCGAGAACGTATCTGTCTTTTCCTGGAGACAAGTCCTTGGGTAACAGACCCAGCAGGTAAATGTTGCGGCCCCTGGGGACGACACAAGCCATGACATCATCTGTAACCCAAACACACAATCCCAAAATGATGTTAATTTGGAACAAGTCCAGAAGATGTGTGAGGGATTGTCCTGGGTGCCCCTGAAATGTGGTAGTGATGTGAGGAGTAAATATAGACATTCAGGTCAGTGAGGGGGTTGATCAGCTCCCTCTCAGACCATTTGACCATTTATTTATTTCATACAATGAATGATATCGAATCGACATTTGAATACTACAATAAGCAGACCCAAAGGTTGACTTTTTTCTGCCTTGTGCCTCCAGCATTTTATGAAGCTGAAATGTAGTAATAGTATAATAGTCCATCCTTCATAATGACGGGCGGCCTTCAAAATATTCAGTCAGAGCTGAAAATATTCAGAGCTGAAAATATTCAGTCAGAGCTGAAAATATTCAGTCAGAGCTGAAAATATTCAGTCAGAGCTGAAAATATTCCGTAAATGACTGAATTTCCAGTTAATATATCCTCTGAAAATGCCAGAAACATACAGCTAAAAGCTTTCCCCTCGTCACCTGCAGTGTTTCTCCTTAAATAGTATTATTTTAATGAAGATTGGTGGAGCTACATAAGATTTTATTAATTACTTTATTGTTTTCGCCTAAATACAGTAAGTGCTGTGAATTATTGTGCTTTGGAAATAAGTGGATTGGATAAACTTCCCCTAAACAGGGTTCATTTAACAAAGTGGTTTATTTTTCGCTCTTCGTATCACCAAGGCTTCTGGGAGCGTTTTGGATTTGGCCGGTGGTTCATCGTGGCTAAACACTTCCTCGTCCTGTTTATTTCTTCTGAGCTTCAGCTTCGACTCATTCAAATAAATCATTTTTAGTTTAACCATAGTTACTGCCATAGATCTGTCCCCTGCCCTCCACTTCCTTTTTAAACTATAGGCTCGAAGAATGAACTAAGAATGCTACCAAACTGAACCCAAACTATTGTCTAGTCCAGTCCTTCCCAAACCCTTTATTAATCCAACAAGTCCACAGGGCCCCTCAGTAATATAATGTCCTCCTTAAAGAATTTGTAATGTTTTCCTCATTCATTTCATATAGATTTACATATAAATTGCAAATACTAGTTACTGCACTGCAAAAAATGATATCATATCTTAACATGTTAAAGTTTCTGAATTGAAGAATATTTTACCCTAATTTGAGTAAGTCTGTCTCATCAAATGTTCTTCTTTGTAAGTAAAATGTAATTTATTTCCTAATTTTTAAGAGTTATGTATAGAGCAGTATAGACCTATTATAGGAATTGTGTCAAAAATAAGGCCTTAAATGTCATTAAATAGAATTCAAACTGGCAAAAATACAAAAAATAGGGTCTAGACTGGAGTTTTGGCAGAAATCATACTGTATTTCTGGTCAAAATTGTCTGTTGCATCAAGTTTTCTATTGAATATGGAAAGTTATATTAAATATATTCTGATTTGTGGTTGTAGCATTAAAAATGTAGTATTTGGGCATTCAATTTGACTTGCCACTACCTTATAAACCCTCTAGAGGTATATATTTATTCTTATATTAGGTGCAATAATACATTTTTTTTCTCATTCTAAGTTAAAAAAATACTTCAAATACTTCTATCAAGGTCAAATTATCTTCTTTCAAGAAAAAACACATTTTTAGATACGTTTTTACAGTGTATCGGCTAAATCCTTATTATAATAAAACAAATACACACGCAGAGGGCCCCGAACCCCACTTTGGGAATCACTGGTCTAGTCTTTGTAGTTTCTGGCTTTTAATCCTAAATCAAAGCCACTATGATAGGCTTCCACACACACCTGTTCCCCTGCAGAAGCCTCTCTGAGAAGGTGAGGTCCATGTCAGCCCCAGACAAATGTACTTTTACTACACTTTTCTGCTGCTTATTGAGATTTTTAAAAGCGCGAGCTGCCAGAGACTTATGATTTATGGAGTCAGAATACTACAGCGGCGCACGCTGTATCCCTCTTTGTTGGAGAAGGCAATGAGAAATCCTGACAGCTCTGCACTATTCAGACACATTCTCAATACGGAGGTCGAAACGGAGTGGCTTCAAATAGGCCTCCTGTATGAGCTGGAGGCCTCCTGTATGAGCTGGAGGCCTCCTGTATGAGCTGGAGGCCTCCTGTATGAGCTGGAGGCCTCCTGTATGAGCTGGAGGCCTCCTGTATGAGCTGGAGGCCTCCTGTATGAGCTGGAGGCCTCCTGTATGAGCTGGAGGCCTCCTGTATGAGCTGGAGGCCTCCTGTATGAGCTGGAGGCCTCCTGTATGAGCTGGAGGCCTCCTGTATGAGCTGGAGGCCTCCTGTATGAGCTGGAGGCCTCCTGTATGAGCTGGAGGCCTCCTGTATGAGCTGGAGGCCTCCTGTATGAGCTGGAGGCCTCCTGTATGAGCTGGAGGCCTCCTGTATGAGCTGGAGGCCTCCTGTATGAGCTGGAGGCCTCCTGTATGAGCTGGAGGCCTCCTGTATGAGCTGGAGGCCTCCTGTATGAGCTGGAGGCCTCCTGTATGAGCTGGAGGCCTCCTGTATGAGCTGGAGGCCTCCTGTATGAGCTGGAGGGAATGTACCAGTATTTCAACATCAAGGAGCAAAATGGTTTGAAGTGGACTGAAAGGTGCATTGTGGAACTTTTTGCTTTTCCCTTTCGCGCCTCTCACCCGCGTGTCCAGGCATAAATATTGACATATTTGGTATTTTTTATTTATCCTTTATTTAGACAGGTTGGTCCCTTGAGAGTCAATGTCTCATTTACAAGAGAGACCTGTATCAAAACATACAAACAGTACAAATACAAGTATGAATACAAAAGTTAAAGCAGGACATGGTTTCAAATTTCTAGTTTAAACAACAGCAGTGTCCTACAGATTCTTTCTCCAGACCTTGTAATAAAACTCTAAATTCTCCGAGTGTGACCAGGCTGGACAGCTTCAGGTCCTGCTGAAGCATGTTCCAGCTTCAGGGGCCTGAGAAGGAGAAGGTCTGGAAGATTTTTTGTGTCATCACTTTGTGAATTTTAAATGTCTTTGAATTTCACGCTTTGAATTTTTTTAACACTGAAAAACTATCTTTGACTTTTTTTTGTCTCCAAACTTCAGTCACTTAATTTTCAGTTCAGTGTTTTACATTCAAAATGAAAAACCTAATTTCACCAATATTTGTTTTATTATTTTTCAATCCATCAAATACAACAGACTAAATTAAAAAATTCAATGCAAAAAAAGTCATGCTCTTAAATCCAACAGCAGAAAGTCAGAGTGTGGAATTCACAGTGAAAAAAATCACCGTCACGTTCCTGGACGTCAAGACCTGAGCAATCGATCCTGGAGACTGAAAAGGAGACACCAGATGTTTCCTATTGGTCGATGTCTTTTGTGGGCGGGATAAACAAAATTAACAAATGAGAAAGACACAGTTCAGGCTTTAACAAGTCAAATCTGAACATTTTGATTGGCCTTGTACAGTTTCCTGTTGAACCAGAGGTTGGTTTTGACTCTGGATCGATTGCTCAGGTCTCGATGTCCAGGAACTTTACTGCCAAACTCTTAACTGCACATGGCACACTCTGAATTTTTCTATTTGAATTTTTTTTTTACTTTTAATTTTATACTCTGAATTTAGACAGTTGTATTTGATGTGTTGAAAAATAATAAAGTGAATATTTTAATATCAAATGTAAAACACTGAACTGAAAATTTTGTGACTGAAGTTTGGAGACAAACAAATTCAAAGATGTTTTTTCAGCGTAAAATTCAAAGACATTTAAATTTCACAATGTGACGACACAAAACATCTTCCATAGAAGGCCTTTCCCCTGCGCTGTGTAGAGATGGGTACTGTTAAACTTAAAAATAATGAAGGTACTACCGGTACCGGAAAAAAAAATCGTCTGCCTGGTAGATCTAAAGACTGCACTAAAGAAAGTGACTTAGGCGTTTCAGCTCAAATAAATGATTAAAAACTCTGAAAGAAACAGTGTGTTATTGAATAAATGACCATTATTGTGTTCAATTTGGCCCTGAAAATGAAAGGGTATTGTTTTTTGACAAAGTGTGTGCGGTTTTGTTTTTTTAAGTACCAGTTCGAGAACCGTTTAAGCACCGGTACGTTTAAAAAATACCGAGTAGGCACCGGTTTCGGATAAAACCCAAACGATGCCCAGCCCTAGCTCTGTGCGCACTGCAGGGACGCTGAAGAGACAGAGGTCTGGGAGCGGAGGCTGCAATAGTTGGCTCTGCGTGTGAAGTAACAAGACGAGTATGATGTATTATCCACGCAGAGTATGTAAAGTCCACAACAAGACGCTGTACGTCATATATTATAATATCCTCTGTGGGACAAAGTAGTGAAGAGAATACAAGGACAACAACTCCAGCATCCGCAGATGGTACTAAACTTGAAAGCCCCTTTTCAGCTAATCATTTTTTCACTTTACTCTTGCATCGACATAAGCTCTTCAGTGGCTCTAACAGACTCCAAACTTTCCACTCTTCTACTTCAGAATATTGTTTTGTTCAGAGGGATTTTTATATTTAATTCTTAGCCTGATTCATTGAGTTTTAAATCCCAACAAACAAGGCAAAATTTGAACTTTTACAGATTCATTCACTAATAACTAAACAAGACACCAATCATTTCCTCAGAACAAGTCTTTGTAATCCGTTTGTGTAGGTTCTCAGTCGTACAGGAGTTGTCCATCGTACTCACTACAGAGTTCAGATGAAGACTGAAGAATTTTTGCCTACGAAGTCTTTGTAATGAACGTATCAACACAACTAAATCATACATTTAAATCTGGCTTCATCCATTATTTTGATTTTGTCGCTGAAAATATGTAACCTGCATGTGCCAGATTGATATAGCTCTCTGTTATGAGTTCTATTCATTATCAATCTTCGATGGCTCTGGTTCAATCCGCTCGTGAAAGGGAGGGAGCTACAGGATAATTGGTTGAATCATCTCGCCCCTTATCACCCGCCTACCGTACTTTTGCCCAATCCAGTCGAGAGAAAAGCACAAAATGCTCCTTTTCAAAGCAGAAATAGTCGGCATTTCAGCTAAAACAGAGTCAACATAACATGACAGAACACTTGCAATACATTTTTTTCCGCAATATTTATGTCAATAATATGCAGCAAAAGTTACCGCTCAGGCTGCTGATGTTCAATACAAGAAGTTGAAACACAGCCTGGTGTCCTCATCATTGTCCCCCATAAGTTCCACCTGAATATCCATCCTGGCTCTAGTGGTGTTCTGACCGACACTCCAGGATGATAACTGCAGATACGACCCAGTGCCTTACAGTTACAGTCCACACATTCAGAGTTATCCATCCAACAGGTGGATATGGACAGAATGAGACCGAACACATAAGGCTGTTTTGGACCATAACAAGATGTAAATCGTAGGTAAAGTTATTTTGTTTATTTGTTTTAAGGCTCGATAAAAGCTTGTGGCCATTGCACTGTGTTGTTGTGGCTCAAATTGACTTACGTATAGTTGAAAAGATGGGGAAAGGACAGACCTTTTGATCAGTAGGAAGACTATGAGGCTGCATGCTGCTGTTTACAGGGCGCTACCAAAAGACATTAACAGGTTATCACTCTATTTTAATTGTGTTCAGCTGTAGTGTCTCGGCTTAAGTGCAAAAACACTTATGTCACTGGTAGATTTGTTTACTTACAGCACCTACTCAAATTAAATGTACCTTTTACAAGAAAATCTTATTTCTGGAGCCTGAGTGAACACTGATTGATGACGCGGGCAGTGGTTGATATCTCCACATGTTTTCATTGCCTCTAAAGGCTCCTTTATTCACATAGTTTTATATATAGGCCGCGGGTCATTACTGCTATTGTGAGTTCAGCTGTTGCTCACCGTTCATTGATTGTTTCTGAGAACGTTCTAGTTAATTAGAGCGTCTGGATGACGCACACGGGGAGGAAAGCAAACTTTCAGTTCTGAATCACCAACAACAACAGCCATTCCCAACGTCTGCATCGCCGTGGTCCTCCTTTTTGTTCTGAAAATCCCACCGAATCCCTCCAATAATAACAGTTCCCTGTATTCAAACACATTTGTACTGTTTACAACCTGAAGTTCACATAATAACGAGCAAATAGAAATTACTGTGGGCTAAATACTGACTCTACTGTAGTTAGGACATTCGGACACAGCCTTTGAGTCCAATCTCTCTCCATCTCCTCTTCCTCCTCCTCTTCCTCTTCTTCCTCCTCCTCTTCCTCTTCTTCCTCCTCTCCCTCTCCGTTGCCTTAACAAGCCCCACACATCATCATAATGCGTAATTGCGTATCATTTGCGACCGAAGCCGCGCCGTCATCCATCATTTTTAAACCGAGGAATGGCTCACGCAGAGTATCGGACATACAGCCATCACTCAGGCTCTTGACACCAAACCATTTCACAAAAACAATATCGTCAGCTGTTCCTGAGCATGATTTAAGAGGCACAATTTAAAAGAACGCCAAATTAGCTGACTCCTCGCGCCGGTATTTATCGCCTGTAATATATTTTTTTTGCTCGTTCACAAGAAGCTGTTATTAGCGTTTCGTTATGACAGAACTCCAGCGTTTAAGGATTTAATTGCAAACAAACGGAGCCCCGCGCTGAGGAGGTAAAGTGATAATTTATTAGCACTCAGATGGAACCAGAGCTGTGATTATGTTTATGGCTAATTAAAATGGAGGGGAGCAGAAAAGACTGCGTGGAAGCGGTAAAGAAAGGATTATTCAGAGTGGAGCTGTCCGTGGTGCTGAAGTAACACGGCGCAATAGTTTTAGGGTTCAACGGACTATCGGCAAAGCAGTCATTCTAGTTCTATAATGGTATTGGGTTAGCGATGACCGCAGCAGCTGGTGGAGACACTTTCTGGACACATAGGGCAGTTTGTAATTGAATTCATGTTGATTATAAGCTGTTGGACGTCTGGTGATTTGCTGAAGAACAAGGCACAATGTATTGCAATGGGGAACTCATTTCTGTTGCGCCGAGCTAAACAAGGCTATTAGCATCAAATTGTCTTTGTGCCAATGTCTGTGTAAGGCGCTATTTCTTTCTTTTGTTCTTTTCATTCAGGGTCATCAGCTGCAGCGTTGGCTCACACCTCAACTTCTTCTTCAAAATTACTTTTCATTAATCGCAAAACATACAAAGAAAAACTAAGATATTCAATATAGGAACAAGAATTATATTAGAAACATTAATATGCGACCAATAATAGGTCTTGACTATTTGTTTGTCTGTGGCTCCAACTTAAACCTGAATGTCAATCTGAGAAAAATCAGATCAAAAGTGGTCCTCTCCCTCTTCTTTGAGTTTTCGGACATGGCGCTTGTTGACGTGACAAACGTGGCGGCCATCTTGTGACTGGCCGGAGAGGCTAATGCTAATAGCACGTAATGTAAAATCGGGGACACGGTTTTCGTTGATAAAACGTTTGAGATACAGTCATTTTTTGGGGATTTGTTGTATTGCTGGTAAGTCTAGGTTTCTCAGTCAAGCCATATTTACTCTGAAAAAGCCCACAAGTTATATCTTTAAAGGCCTGTTTGTTTTGTGGTCTTCACCCTATTTAACACCATTCATTCTACTGTTGTTGCTTTACTGTAAAAGTAATGACCAGAAATTTAAAAAAAAAAAAAAAAATTGTAACACCAGTAAATACAAACTTTAGTGGTGTTTCCTATTTATTTACATTGCACTGTTTGAAAGGCCAGTCACAAGATGGCCGCCAGAGCTTGCCATTCGTTCCAGTGTATCACTATGGTGATGTCTGATCTAGTGTTTTATATGATATCTTTGGCTGCTTTCAGACTGCCAGCCAAAATCAGACTTTTATCCCATCCAGATTGGAACCGGATGGCGCTTTTGAAGTCTGAACAGTCACAAACCACATGAAATCCGATTTTTGCAAAACGGATCGAAACCACCTTCGGGAGATAGTTTCAAATCTCAGATCGGTTTTGACTGTCTGTGACGTCACTTTACGGGACACCAGGCCCAATGTGCCAGAGCGTCGTTGCTACAGCAGCCTGTGTCCCCCAGTCTGAACGGATATGAGAAGGAATCAGATTTGAATCACATTCAGCTGCAGTCTGAACGCAGCCTTTGGTTGTGGGTGTATCAGTTTCATCCATGGGATTTTCTCATTCATGAAGCAAGGCATACATGCAGATGATACTGAAAGATGATCAAATCTGCCTCAGCAAATAAGGTCTCTTCGGCTGCTATGTGCAGTTGTGCTCAAAGGTTTACATAAGATAAGATTAAACTTTATTGATCTCACAATGGAGAAACATAGACATTAAAGTTTACATACAAGTTTACATCCCCTTTTAATCTTTTGGCCATTTTTCATAGAACAGGATGACAACACAAAAATATTGTTTCCCACTCATGGTTAGTGGTTTGTGTGAAGCCATTTATTGTCAAAGAACTGAGTTTACTCTTTTGAAATCATAACGAAATGGAAACTACTCAAATGTCCCTGATCTAACGTTTACATGACCTTCAACAACTGCCAGGAAAACTGTTCAGGAGCAAAGAAAAACTCACTTCAGCTGAAATACAGGACTCTCTGACAAAATTGATGGTTGTTTCAAGTTGCATTTTTGACGAAGGACATTTTGCTAGTTTCTTTTGCCAAATGTATAAACAAACAGGTTTTTTGACAATAAGACAACGTAACCACTAACCGTGAGTGGACAAAGGTTGTTTTCGTTATCGTTCATGTTAATAAGTTCTCATCCGCTGACATTGTGCCCGGGGGGATGTAAACCTTTCAGCACAACCGTATGTTCACTCTGACCATTTTAACAAATCCCGACGCCAGTCACCGAATGTATTAACGCGACAGGAAACAGCCTCTTTAACGGACCGTCCCACTAATGCGGTGAACGTCAGAGTAAATGTGCGCTTTGTTACTTAAGAGCGGAAAGCTTTTAGACGCCATTCTCCCGCCGCGTCACGTAAGCCGCAAAAGTTATTATCGAAACACGCCGTAACTTTGTCACTAGCGCTTCCGACTTGGAAATAAAACGTCTCCGGGCGTCAAGCTGGTGAAAGCCCCGGCCTCCACAAATCACCGCTCGCCAAAGGTTCCTCTCATTCGTCTTTGTTTGTCTGGTTTTTTTTTTTCTCTGCATAACGCGTGATGGAGCGGACTGGATGTTTACCTTCCCACTTTCTCCAAATGAATTAATGAGTTTTCCATCATACAGTGGCAGCCGAGGCGGTTTGTGTGCGCGCCGGCAGCTAAAACACACGCACCCACTCACACCTCTGACTAATGCGACCTAGTTATTGATGAGTAAAGGCGCCCGCCGCCTCCGAATACGTTCATGGCCCGTTCCAGCCGAGACGTGCGGGAGAATGGGTGTAGACCAGGGGGAGTTTGAGTTTCGGAGGCGGAGCTGTCCGTGGAGCTGGAGTCGTAGTTTGTCGCTTTGTAGGCGCTTTTTCAGCTTGTTTTTGAAAATAATATTGTATACGGGTACATTTTTCATGAGGATGCTCCTAATCTACACCAAACTATTATGTTAAATTATTATTATATCAGCTTGAAGAAACTAAGAAGTGTTTTTTTT
>OMNZ01095183.1:0-12928 GCA_900303255.1 Lesueurigobius sanzi
GCCCACCTGTTGACAAAGCCTGGCCCTGACATCGATGTACTGTATGCTACACTGAACAGATAAATGGCTGCTATTAGGGGAAAAAAGGTAAAAAGCCCTTGTCCATGTGTCTGTGTGCTTTAGAGTGGCACCTCATCGCTGTCTCCTCTGCGCTCCGTGTGCAAGCTTTCTTCTCAGAGATGTTGTTCAAACTGCTCACAAACTAATACTTTTTCCCAAATCCACTTTGTTCTGGTTATACTCTGCCCGCTCTGGCCACGCCATGGCATAACACTCATATCAAAATATAACAAACTAACACAATATGTATTAAGTTTATACTCGTATGTGTAATTCATCCAATAAATACAGTAGATTGAAATACATGAATTTAGTTTTATTACATACATTTCTCTCGTTGAAAAATACCTAAGAAATGGACAAACAAACGTGTCTTTGCTGTGAGCGGCTTGTCTCCTAAGACCTGTCTTGTAACTCTACTGGGAGCGGGGACGTCTCCAGTTCGTCTTCATGGAGATGTTGATTAAAGACAGACAAATATGGGATTTAAGTCCTCATCCAAATCTATTATTTAATTAACCATTGCAAAAATATAATTTTCATTGTCTAGCTCAGTGTTTCTCAATTATTTTCTGTTACGCCCCCCTTGGGAAGAAGGAAACATTTTGCGCCCCCCCTCCATGTGACGGCTATGGTGCTGCATAAATACGCATATGGGCGACTCATAGCAAAGTGTATTTGCATCGCCTTTTGTACATAAAGTTTGTGGATATGGACAGATTAGTTTGCCCTCACTCTGTAGTCACAGTGAAGCCAAGTGCTGGACGTCCTCATATTTCCTCGTCTTAGTTTTCGAGAGACTTTTGTTTGTGTCATTATCTCAGTCTCTCTCCGTCTTTCTTTCCATCACTGTTGAATATAAAAAAGCATGTTCCTCAGGATCACATGCGCCCCCCCTGGCATTGCACCGCGCCCCCCCAGGGGGGCCCGCCCCACTATTTGAGAAACACTGGTCTAGCTGGTCATTAGGAGCATGTTTTGTGTTGTGGCAACGGTTTAATCCAGACAGGTTGGTCCCTTGAGACTCAATGTCTCATTTACAAGAGAGACTGTAAAATGTTATGCAGTGTACCTTTAAGATAAGACTTCACTGTGCATTTGCATACTACAAAATAGACAAAGCAGAAAGCACACGGGACATCGCGGGGGTAAGTCATGACACCGGCGTCTCTCCCCCACAGCCAGGGGGCAGTCTCGGCGGACGCAGTCAGCCACTGGACCACTGTCCGCACATTGTATATTGAATTTCAGACTTGCCCCTGATGGCTCGGTGGCAACACTACCAAGAGTGCAGTGCCTGCATATAATATTTCTACTTCACACATTTTTAAGATTTCCACTTAAGGGTGTTTTGACCCCAAAAATGCTGTTATCATCTAAACAATTGATAAAATATTTTGTGTTTTTCACCCCTGCGCGTTATCGTTTAAAGTGCCCCTCAGACCCACCAGGCAGAGAAATTTGCATTCTACAGAAAAATATTTTTTCGCTACCCTTTTTCGCTACCAAATTATTTTTCAATACCGGTAGTACCTTCATTATTTTTCCGATACCATTCCCGACCCATTGAAAATCATTCCGCGACCTACATTTGGGTCCCGACTCACCAGTTGAGAACCACTGTCATAGATACATTGCCCAGTCAAAAAAAAAGCTGCCACAAAAAGAAATGTCACACGCACCTTGGACTACCTTTGGCTTTGATCACAGCATCATTAGCTGTGGCATTGATTCAATAAGCTTCTGCAGTGTTAAAAGATTTATTTCCATCCAAAGTTGGATTAATTATTTAACCAAGATCTTGTATTGATGATGGGAGAGTGTGACCACTGCGCAAAGCCATGTCCAGCACATCCCAACGATTCTCAGTGGAGTTAAGATCTGGACTCTGTGGTGGCGAAGTGTGTGGTAGTAGCTAAGTAGTGATGCTCCTGAACCATTCTTTCTCAATTTCAGCCCAATAAACCCTGACATTGTCATCTTAGAATATACTTGTACCATCAGGGAGGAAGGAACACATTGATGGAATAACTTGGTCATTCAGGATGTTCATGTAACCAGCTGATCTCATTTTGTTGCTGAACCTAAAACGTTTTTTGTGAACCACTGCCTGGAGCAGTGTGACGTCAGCTCCACACGCATCCAGCTGCCAGGTGTTTATTGTTCCTCCACAGCTGGATTTTTGAGGCTCACTGGCCTTTTAGCCCCGCCTCCTCTCGCCCCTCACACAAAAGCTCCGCTCCCACATTCAAAACGT
This sequence comes from Lesueurigobius sanzi, assembly GCA_900303255.1. Classification (NCBI taxonomy): domain Eukaryota; kingdom Metazoa; phylum Chordata; class Actinopteri; order Gobiiformes; family Gobiidae; genus Lesueurigobius; species Lesueurigobius sanzi. Next base: position 2,318 of record OMNZ01095183.1, read on the forward strand.
AAACTGAGTACTGCGTACTGAGATAAGGAGAAAAAATAGTAATGGCTTCCAGAGGCTTTGCTGTTTGTGGGCTGAAAAGATTAAAAAATAAAGTTGTTGATTAGATAGGAAATAGGCTTATGGTTATTTGATACGATCTATTCGCAGAAAGCTGTTTGTATTATTGAATTGTAATTGGATTTTTAGAGCAGCAGAGAATACAATGATGCTTAAAGATTACAACTGAACTGAAATAGACAGAAAAACGGTAGAAACTGATGGAATGACACAGATACAATTGCAGCAAATAATGTTCATTTGCAATAAAGTAGGAATGTATAGTGAGAAAACAATTACAGTATGTTCAATAACTTTGTGCTTTTCTATACCTAAAAACTTGGTATAGAGAAAAAAAAAACCTCAATGCCCATTACTGATTTTGGACTCTATATTCAAGCACAGCATCGATTGAAAAAACTCAATACCTAATACTTATTTTGAAACCATAATGCAAAAACTTGTATTAAAGGTCTAATTCAATTTAAATTAATCAGGCCTATTTTTTCACCCAGCATTTTCAGCTGTAACAAGCTGCAATAGACAGGAGTAACAAAAAGGTTAACGCCCCCTTTTCGGTGACACCAGAGGCTCTGTCCATTGAGATGAATGGGGAAACATCGGCTGAGATCTTCTCGTTTACGTCTGAAAAATAACAATTTATGTGTTTTGTATATTTGTCTGATATAAGAGGTAAGCAAATCAAGATATTTTTTTGCTGCAGAAGAGTCACAGAGAGGACAGTTGATGTTTTAAAGTGGGAAGTTAGCAGGAAGTTAGCATGTTCGGACTTCAGTATAAAGTGTTTAGCCGTTCATAGGTCAAAAACTAAGCAATGAAAATATAAGAAACTGCAAAATTACTCACAGTTATCTGGGCATTTGAATGTGATCTTGGATTTGATCCAATTTTATCAAATTAAGCCGCTATGAACGACTAAACACTTTATACTGAAGTCCAAACATGCTAACTTCCTGCTAACTTTAGCCCACTTTAAAACACCAACTGTCCGCTCTGTGAATCTTCTACAGCAAAAAATGTCTTGATTTGTTTACCTCTTATATCAGATCAATATACAAAATGCATACATTTTTATTTTTCAGACATAAATGTGAAGATCTCAGTCGATGTTTCCCCATTAATCTCAAAGGACGGAGCCTTTTCGTATTGAAAACATGTATTGACCGCAGATTAATATTTATTTATTTATTTATTGTTTATTTGGTTGGGCCAGTGCCAAAACCAAATGTTGCAAATCTGTCTGAAAAGAGTAAATCTTACTTCTATCATTTTTAACAATGCTGAAAATACCTGCAAAACAAAAACTAAACACCAAAATGAAAGTTTTGGAAAAAATAATAACATTGCTTTTCAAGAAGCTGGTTTATTAGACCAGTTTGGCAAACCGTTCACTTCTTTAAATGAATATAACAGAGTGAATGTGGTGACCTGTCAACATCTGGCAGGGTTCTGGTGTCACTGGTCTGTACTTTCCTTAGAAATACAGTATAACACTTCAGCACTACTGAAGGACACACTTTTCCAGTCTGCCACCTCCTTGTTAACCTGGCAAGAGCCAGATAGACATTGTGTAGCACTCGTAGTTGAGTTCTCCACAATATCAATCTGGGACCGCTCCAAACGAATCCGTTCGGAGTTTCTCTCGTAGTTGTTTGTTAGATAGCGGCTCTGAGCTTTATATCATAATGTCGTCGAGTGGTTTTTGCGTTTTTTTTGTAGCACGAGTTTGCGGGTTGAAGGCACCTTAACCCACTCTACCTTATTTTCGAAACAAATGTTTGTTTTGCTCGGCACCTGCTGCTTTCGTCGCTCCGTCCCACTGGTGGTCCTGGCTCAAACACTTTAGTGGGCTCGGGGCAAGATGGATTCTCGTGTGTTTGTGAAATCACAAATAGCGCGAGAATTCAGCTTGCAGGCAAGGTTACCTCCTTGTGTCTGAGCAGGGAATTATTTTGACAAGTCTAATTGTGGCTTCTTACAATATGAATATTGTATCACCTGATTTTGCAATAGCAACAGTTTCCTGATACATGGTGTAGCTCTGTATCAAATATACAAGCGTCTTCTCAACTTCCACAGCCATTTATCTGTAAATCTTATCAGTACTTCGGTATAGATTATATTAACTAATAACTATACATCTTTCAGTCAAACATGTAAAAGTTAGACATTAAATTAGACAGTTTCCATCTCCAAGTGGCTCCATTTGTGCGAGTTGTCTCCACCGCCTCAAAACTCTCCAAATGTTATAAGTTATAAATAAAGAAGCAGCGGATCCCTTCAGCCTCTCCTCACTGCATATTTATTTGCATTCTGATGAGCTGGAATGATGGTGTACCACTTCCAAATGTTGCAGCGTCTACAAAACCTGCCCTTTACTCCGCTGTTGTACAAGAAGCCTCAAAACCAAAACAGATAAGAGCTGTTTAAAAAACCACTCTGCCCATGAATTGCAAATGTAACCAAAATTAAGAATGCATCAATTCTTAGTTCTGGCTTCACATTAGACAAAGGGCCACACACTAAATTCTTACTTAGAAGTGAGTCATGAACTAAAAATTGACTAGTATGACAAAGTTGGGCAAAGTTTAACCAGGCCTTAACCATGGCATATCCAGGTCCTAAACATGGTCCAAATCGGGCGAAGAGGGCCTCAAAGTGGTCTTATTCCGGACTATAATGAAAACCGGTCTACTAGGACTAAAACGGGTCTAATCCAGGACTAACCAGACACATAAACCGGATCGAATCAGAACTGCAAACTATAGGGATGGACAATTTGGGGAGCTTTGATCTTCCCATTCCCCGGTGGTGGTTTTTTTTTACCACAGCAGCAGCTCATGAAAAGAGCCTTCTGTTTCCAAAAGCTCCTCCTGACAGTTCATTCACACCAAACGCTGCGTGGACGGCAGCAACGCTCGAAACACCAAATTTAGACCCTTGTTTAGTTTGAAGAGAGATGCTGAGGACAATTGTCAAGAAGCCCCTGACCCGCGCCGGGTTGGGAGGGGCTTCTCTGTTACTGATGGTCTGTAACTAATGGCATATCCCACATCTTCTATGTGGTTGTACCATAGACACCCTGCTGCCTGCTCCTCCTCGGCCCTCTTCCCTCGGCCCATGTATAATAGGCCCTGTCACCGCTTTGTTTTTCTCTTGCTCCTGCGCTGACCCAAGGTGGGAGGAAGGGAGGAGGAGGGGGGTAACGGCAGCATGTGAGCCACAGCGATTTATTTCGTTAAAATCAGGGCCGCTTTTAACCCACAGCGGGCTAAAATGTCATGAGGAGGGAATTGCGACGATACTATAGCTGCTTCACCCTTGGTTTCCTGCTTCTTCCTGCCAAGATCATCATATGAAATGCGTCATTGCGTCACTAGAGCGAGCCTCTGAGTGGTTTTTCTCCTGCTTGAAATGGGAGAAAAGCTTCAAATGTGCAGCTCAAGACGGCTGTGACGCGCCACCTGATCCGATATTTCTTTAAATTCGACTTTTGCCCAGTCAGCCCCCTTCATAGATACCGGGCCGACTACAGAAATCTGACAGGATCAGGCAGAGCTACGGCAGGTATGGCCGTAAGACAGTGTCAGTGCCCTCTGCTGGACAGATGTAGAATGCCTTCCTTTTTTAAAAGTCTTGGCTGCCTCCTGGATTGAGGCTGGATTGAGTATTTTAATTATTTCTTTAAAATGTCATAACAGGAAGGGGCTAGAGACTTGCTTTTTTTTGTTTTTTCCCCTTAATTCTTAACTAAAACTCGAATTTACAAAATAAAAAAATATTTTAGCTACAAGAGTAAATCATTTTTTTGCCCAGCCCTAGCGTCTACCATATATTTTGAATTTAAAATCAACACCTTTGGAGTCCACACAGACTTTGGTCTGAATGTGGCCTTTACGTATACAGGAAATGCTTTCTGGATTAAATTTATGTGGGGATTATTACCAAATACATACAAAGTCTAATACCCCCACTTTAAACAAGTTTGGTAAACATTAACATTTAAGAAAAGACTAAAATATCAAACTGCCAAACCAATGCAAGAAGCACATGCATTTCAGAACATGTTTGTAGAGGTCTAACTATGAGGACATTAGTACATTACCTAAATAAACCTTGACTGTAAAATTTGCTAAATTCTACTAAAGAGGACAAATACTGCCACTAAACAAAAGCAGCCTTATAGGACTAATATAAACCAGGCTTAAAATAAACCATGACTAATCCAGAATCTAACAAACTGTTGGTATAATGGCACTAAACATTCTGCCGAAACTTCATTTCCACTCCATTTGCATCCGCGCTGAACTTTGACTCCCCATTAAAACAATTTAGGTTCTGCGTCTCTCTCTAACCCTCTGGTGCTACTGCGCAAACACATATTTTGTTATCTGCTAATTACTCTCAGCACTGGTGACCCACTTGTGGAGGAAAAGCTATATTTGGCAGGACCACAAACACAGAAATACAGAAATACAGAAATAATGCAGAGCTACATATGAGGCGCTTGGCATATGTTTGTGTGCTGCCTCAGAGGAGGAGGTGTGGCCTCCCGCGGTGACAGCTGGAGGCCCTATAGCTTGCTGTGGAGTTGATTGTGGCTTATAGATTACATGTTTACACATATTCTTGGCATTTGTTGGAGTTTGTAAGTATTGTATCTGTAAAAGATCCAAAGACCAATGGGTTAAGTTAACTCCTCCTATTGTTCTTAAAACAGCTCTTTATTGTCACTCATGAAGCTTCTTGGTTGTCTATTATTCCAGGCTTGTTCCTAATTCAGTTCTGTTTTTATTCTGTTTGTAGGAGCCAATGGCTGTGTGCCACTGAGCCACTAGGTTGAATGACCAATATATGTGTTTCAAGATGTCCTTTAGCGCAACACCTGACACCCTTATACCCCTCCCTTAAATAGATAGAGGTCACACATGCCCACAGTGACACAAAGAGGCCACGAGGCTGCTGCCCTCATGGCGATGGCAAGAACGGGATTTCCAAAACCCACGTAGACCCCGGAAATTTGATTGGGAGGGCGTCATTTGTCTTTCCCCTAATCTGACTAGCGAACAGCTGGGGTTGAGTCTAGTCAGGAAAGAGCTGCATGTAACCTAAACCTACCTTGTGCGACCATTCCAGGAGAGAACACATCGAGGCAAAAATTACTCCAAAGGCAGACCCCCAAGCCACAAGCAGTGTAACATAGTTTATTTGATCCATTGCAAGGAAGAAAAATGCAAAGAGCATTATATTGGGGAGACAAAAACACTAATCTGTGAGGACGAGGAGGATTTACTGTGAGGACGAGGAGGATTTACTGTGAGGACGAGGAGGATTTTTCTGTGAGGATGAGGAGGATTTACTGTGAGGACGAGGATTCACTATGAAAAATGGATCAAAGGATAAACAAACATGGCTACCTTGGAGGACTTCGTAGATAAACAAACATGGCTACCTCGGAGGACTTCGTAGATATTGCTGGTCAGGTTGGTCCACAATGGCGGTGCACGGAGTTGCAGCGGCTCAGGACCTACCCTCCATCTGATCTATGTATTTTCGTTGTACATTGTATAATGACAAATAAAGCGCTTTACTCTTTTTACTTTACTCTCTTACTCTAATCAGGGCTGCTGCTAGCCATTCTGGTGCCCTAAGCAGAAATGCTAATTGTGCACCTATCTACAACAAAATCCTTAGGCCGAAACCATCCCTCTGTCATGCTAATAAGGATGAGCCAGAGGCCAGAGCAGGGCCATAGAAAGGTGTGAACAGCCTTAGAACAAAGCCCAGGGTAAGGCAATAGGAAGGTAACGAGCAGAGAGGTGTGTTTTTGGTTGGTCTTACAGGTTAACTCCTCCTACTGGTTCATAAAAGACCCACGAGTGTGTCAAGTTTGCTCAGTGCTGACAAAGTTCTTTGGATGAAGAACGGAACGTCATACATGTCAACTACAGAGTACAGATGAAGACTGAAGAGACTCTTCCAGGAGAGGTTTTCAAATGCTCTCGTACAACCAAACCCTGTGCTCCGTCTGTTCTGTACAGAATAGCTATTGCCAAAGCATTCAGCTGTACAGGACAATAAACAGACAGGAAAGATTAAGGCAGAACTCTCTCTTTATTTTGGAAGTGTATCCATATTAGCTCAGCAAATACAATATTACGCTCCTCCACCGCTCACAAGCACGTTTCATTACTCTGAACATTTTTGATCCACCCGTGTTAAAAGTGAAACTAAAGACTGAGTAACTTGAGTACTATGATTAGTTTTGTTGTGTTTATGTTTTTAGCAGGGAGAGCTACAAAGTTTTGTGCCAACGCTTCTTCCCCACACACCGTGAACCCATTGCAAACCTGACCACTGTCATTCGGCTTTCGGCCCCCGCCATATACAGTACACTGAGACAGGAGTGGTCTAACCAGTTCTCTGGAGAAATCACACCAGACTCGAATAAGGAGACTTCACATGTAAACACAATGATCTAATGCTAGTTTAGTCCAGAAGGATCTTTCACCTTCTTTAGACCCTGGTGCTCGTAATGCATTTGCTGCTTATACATTTTTATTTTTGTGGATCTGTATATTCATTCATTCACTCTTTTCCTTGGAGTCCTATGGGTCTGTGGTTGCTGTGCAGTCTGCCCAGGGGGTTACAGTAGGCACGCTCTCATATTCATTCAGTATGCGCAATCCAGATCCACATTTTCTATCACCAGCCAAAGGGTAAAGAGCAACTGGCAGATACTGAGCGAATCCTGGTCATTCTTGCTGTGGGGCTGCAATAGTGCTAGAATGCTGATTATAAAGTGTAAACCAGGACTAAAACTAAGGCAGGATTCAACATGCACAAAACTGTAAAAATGAACTCCTAAATCTATTTTCCCATATTATTTTTAGCTGTGTATTCATTGCAAAGGTGGCTGACACGGCAAAGCTTTAGTGAAGTTGTCCCGCTTTCATAGTAATACAATCTTCTCCTTACCTCGGCAAAATGAAGTCGCAGCGTGGATTATCAGCGTGGCTTTTTATTGCCAGATTGCCAGATAGTGCCGCTCACAGATACGGAGCAGGCCTATAGGTCACACTGTGTTTTTATCTCCTCCCTGACATTGGCTGGCACACACAGGGGTATAGGAGCATGAGATAAAGACGCTGCAGTTTGTGATGCTACGCTTCACAGAGCCAATACTCGCTCACACAGACGGAGCCACATGGCAGAGATGTTAAAGGACTATGCAAAATCGACTTTTTCACAGCTTTGTGCCATGTCAGAGTGTAGTGAGTTGCTGTGTTTTGAGCTATTCAACCATGTTTGAAAGTAATATTTGAATACGCCGGGGCGATGGACTATGGCACCGACAGGGAAAAAAACACCAGCTGAAACTTCACGGCTACGAAAACAAGACGCTGCTCTGATGCTCGGCCTGACAGGTCCAGCACACATCTTTAGATTTACATTTTACGATGTGTATAGCGGGCCAATTCTATTGACATTCAGATCTGGCCATTTCCCATAACAAGAAATGATGGTTAAAGATGACAGCTCTGCACAGCTGTAGAGCTCCCAAAATCTATTTATTCAAGCACAACAGAGTAACGTTTCGGGCGCACTAGCCCTTCATCAGACCTCATCAGGGCTGGGGTACATGAGAGGTTAGCAGGAGGTACTTAATGATGTCAGATAAAAAAATAAGATAAAACCAATTGTATTTTTGATTATTATGTTCAAGGTAAAAAAGTATTTAGGTATGTTTTACCTGATAAATTGGAGTTTTTGTCATTCACTTTCTAACTAATCAACAAAACCATCGAAGCAGGGGGTACTCGGAGTATAACTGAAAGGCCCAAGGGGTACATGAGACAAAAAAGGTTGGGAGCCACTGGTCTAGGCATAGGACTACATGTACATATTGTCTCACAAATAACTTGGACGATTCACAATATTATCACAATAATTATTGTGAATTGAGTTTGAGTATGGCATGTGTGCTGTTTACATAGCCATGTGCTCCAGGGCCATGGTTTAATGAAAATTATCTTCAACAATCAACAATCAAGATAACCAATTACTGTGCCACCCCTATTATGTATTGTCAACAAAATATACTTCTGAAATTGCTCTTTTACATTGCAGTTATTTATTGTACTTCAGCTTCATGAAACGCTGGAGACACAAGGCAGAAACAAACCCCTCAGCCTTTGGGGTTTAGTTATTGCATTATTTAAAATTGCGATATATTATTGTGCAGTCCTCCCGCTGATGCTACCACTAACATCCACAGCAGCTATACACTCTCTGAGGACCTGATAAAGACACAATCATTTTAGAGAAAGAATCCTTGTTACCTCTGCAGTGCCTTATAGAGTCACAACTCTAGAAGTGAGTTCAACAGCTGTGATCGAGCCTAATGTACATCCTTTTGTTTACGTCAGGGGTCTCCAACCTTTTTTACATTGTGAGCTACCTTTGCGTAACAAAAATGGCAGCAAGCTACTTTATGCTTCAAAGAAACACGTGTAACTAGGCCTCTAGGACTGACAAGATGATCACTCAACTCAATAAAAGAAAATGACTGTAGTTTCTGCTTTATACTTTGCTATGTTAAAATGTGACTCATCAAGTGTACTGTATGTAGAAACGTAGAAAGCCTTTGGCGAGCTACATGGAAAGGGCTGGCGAGCTACTGGTAGCTCCCGAGCTACTGGTTGGAGATCCCTGGTTTACGTATAGTAGCCTTGTGCTTCTGCTGCTTAGCTTCAGACCTTCAACATAAAAGGCTACAATATAGAACTAGAATGGCCTCTAGATGCCACTAAGGCTGAAATGACACGTGTCTATCACAGTGAGAGTCATAATACAATATTTGCTGCAGTGTTTGAAAGGGGCTTAAAATGTTGGAATATAATTAAAGCATGTTTGTGTTAAATTTGAGCCCAAAAATATGAATATACTGTATCTGGTGGTGGGGGTATACTGTATATACAGTAACATCAACATGCAGAATTGGATGGCGTACGTAAGGAGATTGGCCACCATCTCTGAGAGCAGTTATATCTGAAGCTTCATATTAAATAGTCATAGGCTACTTACTATAAAAATACACACAACTTAAATTGAACGGAGAATAGCATTTTAATTCAATATCGGTGGCTCAATAATTCATCAGCTCTCTCCTCCATACTGGCATATACAGTACTTACCGCACACATAAAGATATTCAGAGTGCTTGAATATGTCTCTTTGATATTAGCCCCAGCTCTGCTCCAGCTGTTAAAGCGGCTCGGAGATGATTGGCAAAGCTAAAGTCTTCTTTCTAATGTGCCCCTTCCCCCTCGCCGCCGCCGCCGCCACTGCTCTCACTCTGGTCTTTTGTTGCCATTTTCACCTTTTTTCATCTTCCATTGAACCCGGAGACCTGTATTATGCAAAACAGAATAGCTTTGCAGATCAAACATATATGTCCTGGATTTTAGCGAGATTTGGTTCCTCAAAGAAAAGTCAGGAGGATAAAATTGTAAATCATTTTTGTGAAACAGGCATCTTCTTTCCAGCAATTTGCAAGTAGCTCTCTCTCTCTCAAGGCTTTCGACCTTTCTACAAACGCTTGATGAGTGTTCTGAACATGAACATAATCACCAAACCTCATGAATAAGAATCTCAAGTCATTTTCATTAATTGTGTTGAAATAATATGTACTAATTCAAGTAGCTGTTTGTTGTTTTTGTAACTGTCGGGTCAAAGATTTTAAGATTAATTAAAGATAATTAATTTAAGACTATTTCAAAACATGTTTGTAGAGGTCAAAATATGAAGAAAGGCACATTGCAGAGGATATTATATGCTAAATAATTTTTGCTTTTTAGGCTGAGTTCTTTAATTTTTTCCTGATAGCTGTACTCAAACTGTATTGTGTTATACGATTCAGGTACATGAACAATACTTACTATTAATAATAATATACCTCTGATATTATTCATGATCTAGAACCATAAAACTGAAAGATAATGCTAATTTACTTCATAAATTATGATTTTATTTTTGTGCTCATAAGTTTGCATTCCCTTTTAATCCTTTGTCCATTTTTCATATAATATGAATGATAACACAACAATCTTGTTATCGGCTCATGGTTAGTGATTGTGCGAAGTGAACTGAGTTTACTCTTTTGAAACATAATGAAACAGAAACTACTCAAATGTCCCTGATCTAACGTTTACATGACCTTCAACAACTGCCAGGAAAATTGTTCAGGAGCAAAGAAAAACTCACTTCAGCTGAAATACAGGACTCTCTGAAAAAATTGATGTTTGTTTCAAGATGCACAATATGTAAGGCAAGGCAAGGCAAGGCAAATTTATTTGTAGAGCACAATTCATACACAAGGCAATTCAAAGTGCTTCACAATTTCATACAATTACAAGAAAGCAGATAAAATCAATCAATAAAACAAATATAATCATTAACTAATTACATTAAAAGTGAAGAGGCAGATAAAATACTTTCAGTGACATATGCACAGTAAAAAAGAACCGTTTTCAGCCTAGATTTAAACATTGT
>OMNZ01095184.1:0-16758 GCA_900303255.1 Lesueurigobius sanzi
GTCAGAGCATTGAAGATGGGTCGTGGCTGGGTCTTCCAACATGACAATGACCCGAAGCACACAGCCAGGAAAACCAAGGAGTGGCTCCATAAGAAGCATATCAAGGTTCTGGAGTGGCCTAGCCAGTCTCCAGACCTAATTCCAATAGAAAATCTTTGGGGGGAGCTGAAACTTCGTGTTGCTCAGTGACAGCCCCGAAACCTAACAGATCTAGAGAAGATTTGTGTGGAGGAATGGGCCAAGATCCCTGTTGCCGTGTGTGCAAACCTGGTGAAGAACTACAGGAAACGTTTGACCTCTGTAATTGCAAACAAAGGCTTCTGCACTGAATATTAACACTGATTTTCTCATGTGTGCAAATACTTATGAACACCAGTAACATACAAATAAATCATTTAAAAAAATCATACAATGTGATTTCCGGATTTTTCTTTTTAGATTATGTCTCTAACAGTGGAAATGCATCTATGATGAACATTTCAGACTGTTTCTTCACTGTACCATACAATCCAATTTTCTGTGGGTCTTGAAAAAACAGTCAAAATGCTAAAAAAATAAAATAAAATAACCTCTGCCAGTGCGGAGCTCTCTGTTTTGAAAATGGCTGGCAGTCAATGAGTTAAGAAGGGGGACCGGTGGGTGTGTTCCAGCTACAGGAGTATCACACTCCTCAGCCTCCCTGGTGAGGTCTATTCCAGGGTACTGGAGAGGAGAATCTGTCCGATAGTCGAACCTCGGATTCAGGAGGAGCAGTGTGGTTTTCGTCCCGGTCGCGGCACACTGGACCAGCTCTATACCCTCCATCAGGTGCTCGAGGGTTCATGGGAGTTTGCCCAACCAGTCCACGTGTTTTGTGGACCTAGAGAAAGCGATTTGACAGTATACCTCGTGGTGTCCTTTGGAGGGTATTAAGGGAGTATGGGGTCAGGGGCCGTCTACTAAGGGCTGTCTGTTCCGTACGATCGCAGCAGAAGCATGGTTCGCATTCCGACAGTAAGTCAGACCTGTTTCCGGTGCATGTTGGTCTCCGCCAGGGCTGTCCTTTGTCACCGGTTTGGGAACCACAGAATCTCACCTCTGCCATTTGCAGATGATGTTGTTTCTGTTCAAAATCAAATCAAGACGTTCAGCGTGCACTGGAGCAGTTTGCAGCTGAGTGTGAAGCGACTGGGATGAAAATCAGCACCTCCAAATCCGAGCCCATGGTTCTCAACCAGAAAAAGGTGGCCTCCCATCTCCAGGTCAGTGGAGTGTCTTTTCCTCAAGTGGAGGAGTTCAAATATCTTGGGGTCATGTTCACGATTGAGGGACTGATGGAGTGTGAGATTGACAGACGGATCGGTGCAGCGTCTGCAGTGATGCAGTTGTTGTATCGGACTGTTGTGGTAAAGAAGGAGCAGAGTTCAAAGACAAAGCTCTCTATTTACCGGTCGATCTACGTTCCTACGCTCACCTATGGTCATGACCGAAAGGACAAGATCGCGGAATGGATACAAGCGGGCCAAATGAGTTTCCTCCGTAGGGTGGCTGGGCGCACCCTTAGAGATAAGGTGAGGAGCTCAGTCACCCGGGTGGAGCTCGGAAACAGAGTCTCTACTCCTTCACATCGAAAGAAGCCAGCTGAGATGGGTCGGGCATCTGTTTCGGATGCCACCTGGCCGCCTCCCTTGAGAGGACACGCTGGAAAGACAATGTCTTTAAGCTGGCCTGGAAACGCCTTGGGGTCTCCCAGGAACAGCTGGAGAAAGTGTGCGTGGATTGGGAAGTCTGAGTCTCTGCTCAGACTGTTGCCTCCGCGACCCAACTCCGGATAACGCGGAAGAAAATGGATAGATTGATTATATAGAGGCATCTACTCATTTTTCTGGAGAGTGTGCATAATTATTTTCTTGGCAAAATGTTGAAAGCGTTGGCAGTAAAGCTAAGCAATGTCTTGTGTGACCCAATGCACCCCAGTCTCCCCTACATTCTAAACAGAAAAGTATATTTTTTAACATTTAAATGGAATACTCCTGGACAGCTGAGTATACACACAAATATACAGTACTTACCATCATTTCTGCTCCTTTCCATGGCCAAGTCTGGCAAGACCTGGACATTTGAAGACTTTTCCCTTCTATTTAGTTTTTTACTCTGAGCACATGGGGACTGTAACAGAGAGAACAAAGTATTTAAATACCAGCGAGACAAAAACCGCCATCAATGTCTGCCGTACGTACGTACCCGGGATGCTTTTGGTGAGATTTTGTCTTCATAATTTACTTCCTCTATGACTTGCGGACTGATCATCTCTTTGGGCATTTCATTCTCTTGTTTCACATTTGTTTCTATGGAAGAAAATAGTTGTCACATTCCATAAATAACAATGTTTACACTGCTGTAGAAAAAAAATCCCTTTTACCTGTCTGCGCGTCTGACTCTGCAGTCCATGCCGTCTCACTTGGTGACTGCTGTCGTACTTTTCCCCCACACTTGGCACACTCCACGTGGTTTTCTACCTGTCTTTGCTTCCTTTGGCTCTCAGACACCTTGAGTCTTATTTTCAGAGTGTCCACTTGTTCTCTGCAACGTGTGATCTCCTCTAAAAACCTATCCTCCACCAGACGTGTGATCTCAAACATGGCAGCCTTAAAAACCGTTTCCATCACCCCTGAAAGTTGGGACTGAAATGCTACAATCGTTTCAGCCATAGTAACGACAGCTGATATATTTCTTTCTACAATAATGCACAGTTAAAACAACCACCAAATCTAAACCCTCAAGTAAAAGCATGCGTTTCTGTTAGTCAAATGCACGGTAGATTTTCATTTTGACTTGTAACTTACTAAACGTCTAGCTAACTACGAGCTACAATTTGAAATCAGCAAATAGAGGAAACGCGTGCGTTCACAATTAAAACCACAATTCCCTAGGGCAGATACGCATGGCAATTCAAATCGTTTTCTTTTCAAATATAATATTTACGACAGAATCTGAATTAACCTAACTAATTAAACGAATTACTAGTACTACAACTTCTACTAACCACGGTGTTTTTCTCCTTTAATACATCCATGTCCTGAATTCCGAATTCCATAAACATTGGGGCTTCCGCAAAAAATACGGCAACTGCGATGGGTCAAATCACCCATAAAAATGCAACTCCAGCGAACAGCAAGCACCAAATTCTACCCAATTCTATGAGCACATACATATTTAGATTGACACTGAAACGATTTCAAATTCTTCATCTTTTTTCATTCCTTTGTACAAAAAGTTGAATGTGACAAATGTATTTTACACATGGAACTATTATAGATCCATGATTTCACACCGCGCCGCTAGGGGGAGCACTGTGCAGGGCATCAACCGGAAGTCTTCAACGCAGAAGAAAAACAGAAGCGAGAGGACACTAAATAGAAAAAACATGAGGATTAATGTTAATATACGACTGTTCTGAACATATAATTTGCATAGATGCAGAGGGTATCGGCCAAAGCAGTGTCAGCATATGCTTGCCACAAATGTAGTATGCCAACGGTGACTACTTGTGAACAAACTTCCAGTGAAGAGGCGCAAACATTTAAACAAACTTGTTTTATTTTTGATTTTTGTATATCCTTTTCCCAAGGAGGAGAAACATTTTTCGGTGTGCAGTGGAATTTCACTGTTGCAGTGTTTTGTTTTTCGTGTAGCAGCAACTCTTCCAAGCGCCTTCCACTCCATTGGGGGCGCTGTGAACACCACAACGCCTTTGTGTCAACGCCAACAAGACACAAAGGAGTAGCAGAACAAGCGCGTCTCTACAGGAGCGGACATGTTGGCCATGTTTTCGAGATGAAATATTCGCAGTAATCCTTAAATTTAGCACGTACTGTCGACTATTTTTGGAGTTTGTGAGGCGAGGGAAGCATAAAGATGTCGACCGTTGTCACGAAGAAGAGGTATACCTCTGTAATGGAAAAGATTATAAAGAACGCAGTGTCCGAGACGACCAAAGTTTTGGAGACCGTCATTGCGGAGCTGAAGGCTGAACTGTTAAGAGTCACGAACGAAAACGAGAATCTTAAGATAAGATGCAGCCAGTTTGAAGAAGTAGTGAAAAAACGCAGCATTTACCGAGAGACGGGCACATCCCCTGAACCCTGGATCATTGAGAAGTGCGACAAAGCTGTCCAATTTGGTGAGTCATAATATCTCACACAATTGGTCCCGCCTGTTTTTCTTCTGTGACATACTGTTTTAGTCTAGGACAGGTCTAGTAAACCCTGATATATATATATTTTTTAATTTAGATTACATTTTGACATGGTATCTAACCAATCTCTTATTCTTTTACTGGATAGTGCTATGAGCATAGGATCAGTATCATCATATTCTGCTCGTTAAAATTTATTTACATAATTCTATATGATGTTATTATTTTAACAGCCTTGTCATTATCCCTCATAAATAAATTGCCTGTTCTGGAACCAGCCAGCAGATTGTTGTAGTAATAATAATAATAATAATAAATTAGTATTTTATAATAGGATTTTTTTGAAGTTGCCAAATGTAATACATGTATTGACACTGTAACTTGATATTGCGGAAAAATGTGTCTCAGATTAATATTGAATGCAAGTGGCTGCACAGGTGTTCAAAGAATTCATGTTCATTTCATTTGTTTTTAATCTGGGTTAATTTTATGTATGATTGCAGACTTCATATTGCATTACTTAGATGACGACGATCCAAATACCTCTGAAAATGAAGCACAAAGTGAAAGTTCAGTTGGGCCCATATATGAAAAGGTACTAGTTTCGTCAGCTTGTCACATGAATTATTCTGATTTACCAACATCAAAATAAATGTTTTAAACTTACTGTGTGTTCATTTATTCAGGAGGCTTCTAATGATTCTTTGTCATTCTCGAGAACCAAGGACATTGAGGATAATTCTCTTAAACCACTTGGTGAGTGATATTCCAATTCAACTATGCACTCCAACATTTGATTTACTCACAGCAACACACTGATTTTATATTTTTGCTCTATTTAGATCTATCAAACGAAACCATGTCCGAAATGCCTGTTGCTGACAGTGAAAAAAACTCTGTTGTATCTCCAAGCAATGACCAGCATGAAGCAACTGGCACCTGTTATGAAACATCTGAAAGGGAGGTTCAGGAAGATGTTTGTATTAAATATGCAGAAACAGATCAGTCAATGTTGGAGTGCCATGAAGCAGACCAACAAGAACAAAATGAGAAAGAAAATCTTCCTTTGCAAGATGAGATATTTGTCTCCACAGAAACAGAGGATGTAATATGTGAGAAACACAAAGCGGAAACAAAGGAATATGAATCTTGTCCATTACTTGCACTGCCAACTGAAATTGCAAGCTCTTCAAATGGTCTACAACAGGCAATAGAAGAAACCACTCCAATGGATGTTGAAGTAGATCAACATAGCACATTCTCTTCTTCTGAATTGAAAATTGGAGATTCTTCTATAGCCGATACAACAGATACTATATTTGACAATTTTGAACAAGTGGAACCAATAACCCCTTCAGAAGACATCAAAACAACAGAGGGTCCCAGTGAATCTGAACAAACATGGCCAGTTATATCGGCTGTAGATTCTTCTACAGCTGATATAACCGATACTATATTTGACAACAGTTTTGAACAAGTGGAACCAATAACCCCTTCAGAAGACGTCAAGACAACAGAGGGTCCCACTGCATATGAACAAACTTGCCCAGTTATATCAGCTGTAGATTCTTCTACAGCCGATATAACAGAGACTATATGTGACAACAATTTTGAACAAGTGGAACCAATTACCCCTTCAGAAGACGTCAAGACAACAGAGGGTCCCACTGATATGAACAAACTTGCCCAGTTATATCAGCTGTAGATTCTTCAACAGCTGATATAACAGAGACTATATGTGACAACAGTTTTGAACAAGAAGACGTCAAAACAACAGGGGGCCCCACTGAATCTGAACAGACTTGCCCAGAATTTGATGACACACCAGTTCAGTCCGTGTCTACTGAAAATGTCCATCCAAAAGAAGTAGAGACCATCTCCCTTCCCATGTTACCTCTGAAATCACAATATTTTCTTAGAAGACCACGATGTACTTCAGTAACCTTGGAAGATGCTATGCTTTTGTTGGATGCTGTTAGCCAACACAAATATAAAACTTCACCACCAAAGAAATCTCAAACGAAAGATTCCCCAAAAAATGTGGCCTCAACAAAATTGGTTAACATCCCAGAAGTAGCAGCACCTCTTGAACATGATTCTGAGGAATTCACATGTACAGCTGAGTCATTACAGCCACATAGCAGTGTCACAATTGAAACAGCAGACGCCTTGAAGCTAGACTTCTGTCCAGCTAACATGGATGAGGATCAACACATTCAAGAAGAAAATTGCTCTTCCAAAGCATCCTGGCCGATAGAAGCTGTCATTGACCATGATGTGCCTACATCAACACTTAAATCTGTAGTTACTGAACCACCACCTCATGGACATGATTCTGAAGAATTTGCATGTACAAATGGGTCTTTACAGCCATATGCAACACACAGCAGTGTCACCGTTGAAACGGCAGATGCCTTGAAGGTAGATGTCTCTCTGGATATTGAGGATCAACAAAAACATCAAGAAACAAACTGGTCTTCCAAACTATCATCGTCGGTAGAAGCTGTCTTTGACCATGGTGTGTATACGTCAACACCAATAAAAGACAAGAAATCTGTAGCAGTTCCAGAAGCAGATGTTGCAGAAGCAGATTCAGCTGGCTTGAACATTAAGGAACAACATGATCATCATGAAGACTTGTCTCCATCTACTGAATCATTCCCCAGTCTTGTCAGAGAAAATACGTCACCTAACCAAAGCCCAACAAAACCGGATGAAACGATGCAAGTTGTTGACCCTTATACAGCTAACATTGATATAGAGGAGCATGATAAAACTGCTACCTCTCCTGCCAAACAATCACTTGTTGAAGCTACAATTGAGGTTAGTGGGCCCAAAGACGATGGAGATATGCAGGTTGAGCTCCCAATTGTAATTGATTCATCATCTATACCATTAGCACAGACTGTATTCAGTCCAATATTACAAATCCCAATTGAAACAATGGAAAATGTTTACCAAATCGGTGGTCATTCAACTCTCGATGGCAGTGAATTTCAAGAGAATGACCACAAAATCACTGCATCTTCAACACCAATAACATCTCCACTCCTTAATCCTCCAACACAACACACCATGGTTCTTAAATTGGCTGGTGACACTGGAGACCAGAGTAGCTCAGTTGTTAAAACTATCACATCTTCATCAACTCTGTCCCCAGCTCAGCTCTCTGCTGTTGTGTCTGCTGTTCGTTCAACACAGAGCAGAACTTCCCCCACATGTCCTCCTGTAGGCACACCTAGTGGCAAAAAAGGACTTGTAGCCGTTCCCTTTTCGCTTCAGTCAGTAATGAGACCACATCATAAAATTATTGTAATCCCAAGACAATGCAAAGTCCCGTCACCACAGGCAGTAGTAAAAGAGAAGATGGTTGTTCTTAAAAGGAAAGCATTTGCAACAGAAGCAACAACCACGTTTATTTCTACAACTAATGTTAATACAGAAACAACTTCTGGAGAGGCTAATACTTCAGATTCTATGGACCAACAGCAAACAACTTCAGTAACTACAACCCATTCCCTTGTAGACACCAGTGCATCGTTGATTGAACCAAGCACTTCTAATCCAGTCATATCACCATGCAAAAACACAGTACAGATCAAATTAAATAGGATACAATTCCCAGTAACATCTGCAGAGACGGTGTCAGTCGCTGACATAGCAATAGATGAGACTCCTAAAGAAGTTGTTCGTAAAAGACGGGGTAGGCCACCATCGAAAAAGAAAAATTTAGCAAGGCAATCTAAAGCTCAGTCAAAGGAAGACACTATACCTAGTCCCATAATTGAACCCCCACCCAAGCTGCCAAGTAAAGAAGCTACACCAATTCCCCCCTCTGTACAAAAGCAAAATGCCACATCTACTGGACAAATGGAACCAAATGCCACATCTAATGGACAAATGGAACGAAATGCCATATCTACTAGAGAAATGGAACGAAATGCCACATCTACTAGAGAAATGGAACGAAATGCCACATCTACTAGAGAAATGGAACGAAATGCCACATCTACTAGAGAAATGGAACGAAATGCCACATCTACTAGAGAAATGGAACGAAATGCCACATCTACTAGAGTTATGGAACGAAATGCCACATCTGTTGAAGAAATCCAGTCGCCACCACCTGAACAACTTTTACCGGCTGTGACGGCGGATCACTCGTATCCTCAACACCGTATGACAAAATCACAGTTCTTGGCAAAGTTGGAAGTTTCACCTGTTGTTGTGAGTTCAAAAAAGGTCAGTATTTCATTATCCTCTTTCAGTGTCTTTGTAGAAAGGACAGTACATGAACCTTTTCTTATTTCTTTTACAGGCCGACTCCATTGAGAAGGATGCACGAAAAGCTTCACTTGTGGATCGGCTCAGAAGTCACCTCAAACCTCATATCAAGACTATTAAAAAAAGACGAATTGAAACAAGACAAGGTGACTCCAATCCTACAGTACAGACAAAAGAGCCCATGTCTAGTACTACTACTCAAGAAATTACAAGACCTACTAAAGACCAACAGAGTGAAAATTTACCTCTACCGGACCCTGTACATCCCAATGATGAGAATAAGAAGGCCCCTAAGACATCTCCTGCCCCCAAAAATGCACCAAATAAAACACAAGTCAAAAGAAAGCGGAGTCCAAGAAGGAATGTGACGCCAACTAAAACGGTCAAGAGACGCAATTTGACAAAAAAGGCAGCAACAACGCCAAGTGATGAAAATATCCCTACTGGCCGTCAGTTATCCCCAATGCGCAACAAGATCATGAATAGTAATGCACTGTTGAGCTGCGTGAGAAAGGGTATCAAAAAGAAGTCATTCTTGTGCAAGTTTTGCCGAAAAGAATTTGGCAAAAAGAAAGACATTGAGATTCATATCCAGATTCACGTCGGGAAGAAGCCCTTTCAGTGCAACATTTGCCACAGGCGGTTTTCAAGGACAATGGAGCTATCAAGGCATCTCAAGAGGCATAACGCGGAGAAGAAATTTCAGTGCACTTCTTGTGGTAAATCGTTTATTGAATATAACAACTTGAAAAGGCACTCTTACATCCACACAGGAGAAAAGCCCTTTCCCTGTCCATACTGCTCTAGGGCTTTTACACAGTCGGGCCACATGAGGGCGCACTTGAAGAATAAGCATAAAGACAAAAAAGAGTAAGTCATAAATGATAATGGCAAGAGGTTTTGAAAAATAGATGTCTTTGCTTACATTGTTCATGAATGTTTGTATAAAACTTTACCCTTGTGAAAATGATTTGAATTTGATTGATCTGTCTGTATGCTATTTTAAAGAAGCATACATGCAGTGTTGTAACCTTTGCATGTTTTATTTTAATGTTATTGAGTTTAAAGCATGGTTATCTTTATTTTATGTACTGTCCTCTGGTAAACAGTTCTTACATTGTATTAAGCTTCCCTTTTAGTGATTTTCTTTATTATTTTTGATTGAATTGCAGTGTGTTTGCAATGTCATTCTCTCTATTGGAGAACTTGTAATATGATGTTAATATTGTAAATATTCATTTGCAATGTAGATGCAATTAATTATAAGCAGGATTTGTAGCTAAGCAGGGCATAGGAAGTGGATGTACAGGTCAAAGTTTTGAGGTGATTTTTCTGCTTGGCATGTCTTTACATAATTTAGCAAATAGTCATTGTAAGAATTATTTTTGTTTTATTTTTCTCTGTGTGTGTATTAACTTTGTACATTTGTTTACAATAAATCCTGCTTATTCCTATCTTCAAACTGTATGGCAATGGCTTGATAACAAAAAGACATTTACACCAATTTTAGTAACAACTCAATTCATATTCTTTACTCAAATATTTATTAAAACCCACAATATTGTGCAAAAATTTGCAACAGGTTTGGAGAAAAGTTGGTAGATCCTGCATCCAAACGTAATATTGCACCAGTTCGAGATTGAGTGTTGACTGATTCATCAAAAGAATAAATGCAAGTCCTTTCTTTTGTGAGAAGTTCCCAGTGCTTTGCTAGAGGTAGACCATGCATTAAATTTCCGCATAATTACATATTTATTATGTAATAATAAATGTTTATTATTTTTCTACAATAGATTTTGTCAAAGCAATGGTGGTTATTCAATTACATGCCTGAACTTTAGTCCTGGTAGGTTTGTAGACCCATTTCCTGATCATTTATGTTTGGGAATTTCAAATACAGTGACTCACCCTTTGAACGACTACTGTAGGCTATTCTGCCCTCCATCTGAAATAGTAACATCCTAGATCAGTGTTTCTTACCCCAGGAACTTGTTTTATTTTCAATATTGAAGTGTAAACACCCTTCTTGACATAGCAATAAATGATATCTTGATCAGTTAAATAGTTTTTGTGATAAGTTTTGCCAAGAACAAAAATCTGCCATGAATAAGTATTGTGACGACCAGCGAAATAATCACAGGAGCAGGTACTCGCGTTAACTCTTTTTTTTTTAATTCTTACTCCCAAAACTCAACAACAGTAGCAACAACTCCCAGCAAAAGTGCGGGAAACTTATGCGCAGACGCAATAACAACACAGCAAGGGGCGCTACAGTATGTTTGCACTTAAAATAAGAAAATAAACACAAGTGCGATGAGATGTTTTTTTATGTAAGTGTAGAAAGATTGTCCCACTGGCAGAATTCTATAACTTACTCAAGTCAAAGGCAAATATTCAGTACTTTAAAGTACATTTTACTAATTCATAAATTACTTTTTGCAGTTGCTGATTGAGCCCATAAAGTTTATGGGCTTATTTCATCCTTATTCAACAACAATTTTAATGAAAAAACATATTTGACATTTATTATTATTTTATTTGGGTCGTGGCTTGTATTATGTATGTATTAGGGTCCTGATCAAGGCTTTAACCCTTCTCCCACCCTATGTACTTTTTTGTACATTTTCATTTGATGATCATTTTGACTGTTTGAGCTGTGGGTCTGAATTTCTGCAGAAAATGCTTAATCGAGTGAAATTTTCTAAAACTAGTGGTTTTTTTTTCTCTCATGTCTTTTATATGGGAGATCTGCATTTTGCACCCTAATCACACCCTAGTGTACAAAATTGTACACGCCTAAAACAGCTATAAAATCACCATACATTTATATTGTTTTCTACTTTTTTATTGCATAAGTCACCTAACCTAAATCTTTCCAAAATTACCAAACATTCAATAATTTGGGGGATTTTAACCCTTTAAATGCCAGTTTCATTTTATGAACTTTGAAAATGGTCACAAACAAAAATATAAAAAATTGAATATTTTCTAAAACCTTAGCGATTTTATTTTTATTATTTAGAAAACATTGCTGTTTTTGTGTGTGGTAGTTTTCTAAGTTCATAAAATGAAACTGGCATTTAAAGGGTTAAAATCCCCCAAATTATTGAATGTTTGGTCATTTTGGAAAGATTTCGAGTAGGTTAGGTGACTTATGCAAAAAAAAGTAGAAATAAATATAAATGTATGGTGATTTTATAGCTGTTTATAGGCATGTACAATTTTGTACAATAGGGTATGATTCGGGTGCAACATCGAAGGGTGGGAGAAGGGTTAAATGTGTCCTCCCTCCATCAGCCTGGCAGTAGCAAAGGAGACTTCAGCGAGGGCCCAAATTGGGGTCAGTATGTTAAACTGTTATTTAGTGTAACTGTTTTTCACAAATTTGTGTTTTGTTTTTTTTTACTAGTACAAAGTTGAAGAAGTGACCTGTGCATTTTCAAATTAAAACATTAATTAATTTATCCTTTCATTGTAGAGAGAGAGAAATCCGACTCCATTTTACTCAAATCCGGCCCTGGTCCCGATGCTGTACCAGTTGAGAACCACCCTGAAGCTCTATGTCAAATTAGAGCAACAGCAAAAAAAAAAATCTAATTTGGCTTGACAATGAAGACAGAAAACAACAGTGACAACATCAGCAGAGCAGACAGTTTTGGAGCAGGAGCACCTGTAGACCGTTCAATGGAGTGAAAGCACTTCCCAACATTTCCTATTTTATCCACGGCCACGATCTCAACCACTTCGGCACAGCAGGAGGCATTGTACCGGTATTGAACCGGATCACTGTCGATGACTTTCGCTAGGGTCCCGTTGCCCCTATTCAGGCTCACGCTCTCAATGCCAGTTCCATTTCCATCGGTGAGGTTCGCGGAGATTTCCCATTCATAGCCCTTGCACTGAGACACACCAGGGCAAGTGTTTACTATGTTGATAATCTCACACTGTGGCGGGAAAAAGTCTGTAATCTGAAACAGAAAAATAAGTGGTCTTTAGTTGCTTTTTTTGTACTTTATACTTGTATACTTACACTGTATATATTTACAATGTAAGCTGTTATTATCAGTCTGTCATAATAATCTGCCAGAATATATCCTCTGGCTCAGATCTATACCCCCTATGCCAAAGTATGACAAAAAATACTGTAATTTTGTCTATTCCTTTTCTTATGAAGGAATTGACTGTTCTGTTTTAAAAGATTAAATACCCTTTAAAATTGTTTATTTTTTTGTTTTTACAGTTACCTTTTCAATAACAGAGAGTCTGAGAACAACATAATTGGAGTCAGCACCACGAGACACCTCCAGTGTCAAAGTAACGTCAGTGCCAGAGAGTGTTTCAGAAGGGGGCGTTATGGTCAGCGTTGCATTGCTGTACAGCCCTGGTGTCAATGTGATACTGTAAAGACAAGAGTGTATCTTAATGTACATTGCTATGCTAAGGGTCATGTTTTTCAAAGATCTAGCTTCTTACCTCCTTGGGAAATCCATTTTGAATTCTCTGTCATTTCGAGCATCGATGCTGTATTCACCTCCAGCACCATTTGTCAGGACACTAAAGGGCAGTGTGAAGAGTTTACCTGGCTCCATACTGCTGGATACAGTGGACTGGAAAAAATAAACAATAGTAAAACAGACAAAAAGCATATTATACGTTGTAGGTTTTCTGTTTTAAGCACCCACCAAAATATGCGTCTAAACATTTAACAAAAGCCCCAACAAAGTTAACAGTTGAGCATTAAGAGATCATTTTTTTGTTCAAGTCAGTGGCCCTAATGTTATTGTTGATCAATTTACTGGGATTTGGATGTTACTATATCTGCAATGTGACCTTTGATCATATGCTGATGAGGGAGGGAAAATCAAATAGAGGCTAGTTAATATATAAATTGTATAATGCGCTTGGAGAGCAGGATACTGGACCAATGCAGCTCCACTGTCCCGCCATCATCCAGGCATCTTGCGGTGCCGGAAGTTAAAATCCCATTGATAATCTCCATAGACCTTTCCAAAAAATTGAATTTAAAAGCACGACAGAGGCTAATCTGGTATGTGCTAGCTGCTGACCATATCGCAGACATATAAGAATAGAAATCCCAAGCCCAACAAAACCAGGCTTGGGATTTTTATATGTTTTTATAACTTTTCGGTTCATAAAGTTTTGGATGAATCTTCAAATTAAAAACGTGTGTTTTATGTCCACGAGTTACTACATAGCTGATTAGCTGCTATCGCAGCTATCCTTAATATAACTTTTTTCTCGAAAAGTCTATGGAGGTTTTCAATAGGATCCATTTGTAAATGTTCCTCTTAGACATTTGTAGGGCTGTGTGATGTACAAAAAAATGTAACAAAATCACAATTTCAGCTTTGGTCAATGTCAGTTGTCATGGGGCTTGTATATGTTTGTGTACAACCATCCCATTATGTGGCAGTAACATAACAGCACTTGGTTTACTGTTTAGAGGAGTACAATGAAAGATTTACAGTATGTGTGTCAAATGATACATTGAGTAATAGTGGAAAGCACACATTTTTAGTCTGAGCTGCGGTATATGGGACTGTCTTGTTATGTTTATTTTTGTGCATCATAATAGTGAAGGCAATATTTTTTTTTTTATATAAAAGAATACCAATGAATCAAAAACTTACAATGATGAAAATGAGAGAAAGTGTTGTTATTATTATTGTATTTATGATGACATCACCCAGCTTTATACTGTATATTTGCTATAGGGATGGTTCTGCACTGATTATTTCTGCTGATGCCGATGTTCTTAGCAAAACCAACCTGGATGTTGACTTTAGAGACGGACATCTGAGTGGTAGACTGTCGTTGGAAGTCTGTGTTTGAAACCGTGTCTGTTCCTTTCAGAAGAATCACAAACTCCCCTTCGGGCACTGACGGCAGAGTGACCAGGAGGCCCCCGTCTCCCATGTCAGAAGTTATGTTTGTGGTGATGGTGGCGGAGGTGGACACTGAAATCAGGCTGACTTCCTTCACTTTGAGAGAGTCGGGGCCTTCTCTGCCCATCACAGGCAGCATGAGGGTGGCGGGCTGGCCTGCAAGTAGGGGTAAGAGCGTAAGCTGGGTTTTTATTGTTTTATAGACTCAAAATGGCCAAAGGTGATGAGCATAATCATATACGGTACAATGCAAAAGTTTCATGGTGAAATGGTTGATGTTTTCTTAGAGCATAGATTATGATTTTCAAGTTATTACGATTCTTGTACACTTATGTATCTGCGTATCTGGCTGCTTCTTCTCAAGCAATTCAATGAATCTCAATTCGATTTCATTGCCCTACCCCTAAAGAAAACCTCATCAATGTAAAAAATACACACGGTACAGATATTGCCCACACTTCAATACACACTTAAAGACCTGTTTGTTCACAATTAATGTCAAAATCAAGTATATTTTAGCACTGTCAGAAGTAATGATAAGTCTAATATAGTTATTATTGTCTTTATTCCCAGCATTACCTGCTTGTGGGCGTCCTGTGAGTACTGCATATCCTGGGTGAGGACCTCCAAATTTGTCCACAAAGTCATATATGAAGGCAATAGTACTCTGGCCTGGTAACACATGTACAGATTGTAATTATTACACAAAAGTCAATCAATCAATCAATCAATCAATTTATTTTTGTAACGCCCAATATCATAACAGAAGTCATCTCAAAGGTCGGTAAAAAAAAAAAAATTAAATGCAATGTATTCTTTGCACATATAAATATAAAGATAAGAAGCATAAACAACTAAGTAGTTCTGAATGGCGTGTGCGTGAGTGGCCGAGACAGCAAAGAAACATTTTACAATTGGAATCATTCACACAAGTCAATAATGTTTTGTTGTAAAACTAGGAACTCTGGATGTGTAGTCCTAACAGAACACTCTAGCGATGCTAATGCCATGAGGTCATATTCTATTGGTGCTGAATCAAAAATGATTGTAACACTGTTGAATTAAATAATGCATGTTTTAAGATTTACTTACCCGTGACTTTGACTGTGTATGCGTTGTTGGAGGTGATGCTGATCTGCCAGCTTCCAGACGCTCTGTCAGCATTTAGAGTAGTGCGCCATAGGTTGCCCACTGTACTAATGGTGGCCAGAGCACCATTGGCTTGGCTGCTACTCTGGGTTATGCCTAAAGTACAAGAAAAGGTGATTATATATTTCAACTAAGTTTCCTATCTTCTATGTATTAACTGTGCATTTTACCAGTCGGATTTGTCAGCGTAAAAGTAAGAGACGACCCAGTTATGTAGATAGTGATGTTTTTCAAGGAAGCATCCGCCTCGAATGAGAAGGTGTCTGGCTTTCCGGGGTTCCTCGCCTGTTGAAGGACTGTCACCTAGGGCAGATGAACGAGTCATGGGTTCAATACCTTACAAGACTGTGTTTGTGTGTGCTCTCAGTCGTCCAGGAATGATCCACTTATTCATCACAAGGTGTCCTGTAATGTTAGTTTTGTAACATGTCGATTGATCATTATTGATTGATGATTAGAGTTACAACTGACAACAAGACTTGAGAAATCTGGAATACATTTCCAATTTTACTTTATAATTAATCAATTCATAAATTAACTCTTTACTTGGAAATCAATTAATAAAGTATACCTTACCTTAAATACATTTTTGGGGGGTACTATCATTTTTTAATCATACATAAAAAATGCAAAGATAGTCTATTCTCTCCTTATTTGTATTTACTTTATATGTAGGTGCAGGGCAGTTGACAGACTTGGTGGGGCCCGGGGCAAGAAGGTTTCTCATGGGCCCCCCCACCACTCAACCCTTACGGCGGCACCTGTTTGCTACAGCATTTTTAAAATAAATCATTTCATAGGCTGTATTTTGGGGCCCTTTCCCACAATTTGACACCACTGTTCTCTCATCATTCTGTTCCTTTGGTCCTGGTTAAAGAACAATCCTTCATTTGTGTTTAGTGGGGGAGTGTGCATTCAAGGAAAAGATGATTTTACACATTAAGACACATGTCAAAGCAAGTAAAAATGTTTTTTTTTTTTTTTTAAGAATCATGCAGAACAAAGGAAAATATAATATGGGCTCCTTGCTGGGCCCCCCTGGTCCTGAGGCCCGGGGACAACATACCCCTTTGACCCCCCCTGTCGACGGGCCTGTGTAGGTGTATCTAATTATAATAACAAAGTTAAGTTCAAGGCAACAGATGCATCAAAGACCAGAGTACTTTCCTTGTGAATCACTAAAAATAAAGAGGGAATGTGCTGGAGCATGGTTTTTCTTTCACTTTAATCAGAGAGATACAT
>OMNZ01095186.1:0-14450 GCA_900303255.1 Lesueurigobius sanzi
ATCCTTTAAGCTTGCGTTGTTCTCAAATGTGCCTCTCTCAACCTGGGAATAAAGTGTTGTTTACAGGCCATGCGCAAACACGGTGTCAGCCTAAACCCTACACATATTTATCAATCTCTGCTTTGATTTCTTTGCCTGTCTGTGTGTGTGTGTGTGTGTGTGCATGTCATATTTTACGCACATATACTGCACCCGCTGTGGCTTCTGCCTCTCTGCTCCGGTGTGGAGAGCAGGGAGAGACCACGCGCTCTGAGCCGAGGCTGCTCTGGGAGACAGAGGAGGATTCTCGGTACAGCAGAGAGGCTTAACACCTCGAATCATGACAATAGCGAAAAGGGCTATTTACCTTAAATACAATGTGAACTGCACGATTTTATGGCATTTCCTGATACACTAAGCATTATATTTTGTAATTGTTTACTTAGAAAAACTAAAGATGCGGAACTAATCACCGCTTGGCTATACGTCCATTTAGCTTCGTCAGTTTCCAACGAGAAGAGGAGGGAGGCATATGCATATGCACAGCAACCCAAACATACCAATCAAAAACAAATTTAACATTAGAATAGCTTTATTTAATCCCTCAATTTACAGCGTATTTCAACGCGTTGAATATAGGCGGAAGCTCCGAACTCAACATCCGGTAAGAAACCCGGAAGTTAGCATTTCGTCGTGCACAGGGTCTATTCCCAGGCTACATGCCGCCTATTTCACACATTCATTTTAAACTATAGAGACCTCTAGTGGTCATTGTGGGCAATGCTATTAGAAATTGAATAGTAACTGAACAAAAATGTGTAGTACTGTGTGAGCTTTTAAATTGGTCAATGTTCCTTGTTGTGTTGGAGTCCAGTATTACTAGATAGAAAGTTGATTAAACACCTTTTACACTAAAGCATATACCTGTGTGTCTCTAAGGATGAGAGCCGTTTCTACAGCGTGGACCTGGAGCGGGGCCCCACAGGTTTTGGCTTCTCTCTAAGGGGCGGCTCAGAGTACAACATGGGGCTGTACGTGCTGGGGCTGATGCAGGGGGGGCCAGCACAGCGGAGCAACAAGATACAGGTTAGAAACTATTTATCTCAAGAAGAAAACATGTTTAATTGTACCTATGGACTCTTGAGCTCTTTATGATAATGTTATAATATTGTATCGATCATACAGTGTTTCATTTTCATCTTAATCTCCAACTTTTGACTTTCTGGTGCACTTCAGCACGTTGTGATCCATGAAGCTAACTTGTATTTTTAAAGGCCGCCTCCTTCACCAAACTGATCATATTGTCTACACTGCAGTTTACCATGTTTGACTGTACATGCAATGGACAGACGTGGCATGGCTTTCCCCCTTGCGTTCAGTGGGGGCCAAAAGAAGCTCATTCATGCTAGCTCTTTACATATGTTTTTGGAGCCGCCGCCATATTAAGAATATTGCAAAAATTAAACTAAATGGTACATTTTCCAGAGTGAATTTGACTGTGTTCAGATTCTATATGGTCCTAATCTACACAGAGGAACTGTGAATTTACTCTCTTCTGAGTTACACTTTATGTTCAACAGACACAGAACAATAACATGACACTAAATACAATGTGCTCTTTATTTTCAATAAAAGGCTGAGGCCACATTGTACTTGTTCATCTGTCACAGAGCGACAGGTGAAGGAGGAAAGTAGTGAAACATCTACATTAGACAGAACTTCACATTTCTGCAGAAAGAAGGAAGTAAACATAATAGTGTAAAAATAAATTAGTTTTTATTTAAAAGTTAATGTTTGTTAAAATAAATATGATCCAAAATGTGTGTACCAAAAAATTAAATATTTTGCCTTGTATGTGCTGTGGGATGTGCTGTGTGTCCCTGGGAGTCATGGTGGACCATGACTTAATATTTCTGGTGCAATAAAATAGGTCTGGTTATTTAAAACACTACACAAAGAGAAAATTATAAGTATATGTTCATTTTTGTCAATGTCTGTTTTTGCAAATGAACTTATTCTCATTTAGACACATAGTGTACATTAATATAAATTATGCTATAGGAAATACCAAGATCACGGTCTCCAAAGCAGTTGAAAAAGACTGCATTATGTTGGACATTTTAAGTCTATTATTATGTTTTACAGGTTTCAGATCAGCTGGTGGAAATTAACGGAGACAGCACAGCGGGAATGACACACTCTCAGGCCGTGGACCAGATTAGACGAGGGGGTAGCCACATCCACTTGGTCCTGAAGAGAGGCAACGGATATGTGCCGGACTACGGTAGGACTAGGACCAAACAGGGGACTAAACAAGACCCAAACCAAGACTGGAGTAGGACTAAACCATGGCAGGAAGGAACCAAGTCTCGTTGAGGACTAAACGTTGAACATAAACTATGCTGTACAAACTTAACCTTGCCTGCAAGCTGAATTCTCGCGGTATTTGTGATTTCACAAACACACGAGAATATTGTGGAGAACTCGACTACGAGTCCTACACAATGTCTATCTGGCTCTTGCCAGGTTAGTACAAACTGTGGCTTCTTTTCAAATCTTTTATATATATTTCTTCTTCTTGTCTTCCTTTTCCTGTTTCCCCCTTGTACTTCCTGCATTTCTCCTCCCTGCCTGTCAGTGGAGCTGTCGAGCCTGTCTCTGTGCATGACCAACTCCAAACAGGGCGAGCCATGTTTCTACGTCATCGGCCGAACAGACAACTCGCGGTTTGTGACTCCTCCTCCTTCTGCTATTTATTTCAACTTTATTTCATCACCTTTTCTTTTTTTACTCTTATATAGGCAAATTATTACTAGCCGTCCAGATTTTGAAATAGATGTATCCATGAATGAGTTTTGCTGTGGACCAAATTCTAGTGGTAATTTGTGGAACTGTGTTTTAGGCCCTGAGGAAGGAGCTCTCTCCCCCTCCACCCCGCCACCACAGGAACCAGACTCCTCCATCATGGCTGCCACCGGTACCACCATAGAACCAGGAGGAGGAGGAGGAGAGGGAGAGAGGAGCTCAAGGAGGAACCGTGAAGAAACCAGGGCAAGACCACGGCCCATCGTCCCAGACTTAGACCTGGACGCTGTGGACCAAGAGCAACGCCACAAAAGCCAGAAACACCGGGAGAGCAGTGGGAAGAACCCGGAGGAGCAGGGGAGACATGGTCGGAGTTTATCCAGAAACAGAGCACCATCTTGGGACGAGAAAGGTGTAGACAAGAACCAGGAGGACGAGGATGTATCCAGAAGCAGGACGACAACCTGGGAGAGAAACGCAACAAAGGAGGGGGCAAGGAAGAACCAGGAGGAGGGACTAAGCAGTCGGAGTGTGTCCAGGAACAGAGCTACTTCGTGGGGTACGGCCACAGCGGAGGAGGGAGCGGGTCCGGATGTCGCCGAGAAGAAGCGGCGGAGCAAGCGTAAAGAGGCGGACATTTTGAGGGACGGTGTCAAAAAGGTGGAGGATCGCGAGTCAAAGCGAATGATCTCTGAAAATTTTTCTTTCCTGATGCCGCACGATGACCAGGCCGCCTCTGACAACGAATCAGCCGCCAGTCTCTCGGAGGTCAGTCAATCGGCGGCGAGCATCGCGTGGAGGGAGGAGTCTGACTGGAGAAGAGCGGATTCAAGCTCTCCGCCGGGTCGATGGATCAAGCCCAGCGACCAGAAACTGACACGGGTCCTGATTGGCTCACGGCTGAGTGGGCAGAGCATGGCGGGCGGGCTCTCGCTCTGAGCTTTTATAAAGACTACATAAAGGGCTTGTGTTTTTGTTTTTTATCTTAGGCTTTGTCTGCGCTGGACTGTTCTATAGTAGCTCACTTTAACACATCAGAGTCTGGACTCAAGCAAAAAGATTTCAAGCAGAACTCCGTGACTTCTTCTTTATTTATCCCTTTTTTTTTGCTCCCTACTTTTCACGGTAACATCGTAATTACGTGCCCAGTTGACTCCTCGCTTTACTTGGATTTGGTCTGTGACATACATTTTCAAGTGTATGTTTTGTTACAAAGATTTCAGGAGTCAAAATAATTATTGAGAGAAAAGTTACTGAGATCTGCTTTAAATTCTGCTTTTTTTTTTAATGAGTGGCACCACAGCAGCGGTTTGCAGGTTGAAGGTGTGATCAAATGAATAGCTTTTAATCAATGCTGGCAGCTGATTGGTCATCATTCATAAATGTTTTCGAAGCAATAATCTGAAGAGAAAACTAAGATAAACTTGAAGCAATACCAGACATTTCATATTGAGCGTGGCCCAACATTAACCTTATTTACTTCCATTTCTGGTGACGAAATTTACATTCAAAAATAAATAAAACCACTTGAATTTATGCACCAAATATCAACACCTACAACATGTCAAAAACTCATCCACTGTTTTATGTCTTTTTGAGGAAACTTGCTTGGTTCAGGACAAAGGACTTTGCAGAGTCCTGTTTTAGATCTGGTTTGAACCTCTGCTGTAGCACCAAGCCTGCTCTGAGTCCAGACGAAAAGAACTGTTGTTTTTAGTGAAATTATGCAAAACTCTGGTCTCTCTCTACAGAAGCATGTCTCCAACGCTGAGCCAGAAACATCCAGAAAATTATAACCACTCTCACCAGTTGTTACATTGCAAACAGAGCCGCATCTAAAGGAGTCCTCTGCCCATGTACTTTTGATACTTTCCACCAAATCAACCCGTCATGTGAACTCATCCAAGTCCAAGCTCTGGTCTGGGATTTCAAAAGTATTAATCCTGGACGTTTGCTTCCCTCAGTGTCCCTTACAAGCTTCTGTAGAGCGGACTTCCATCTGGAGGCAGCGATTATAACCTGCGCATGTGAAAATGGAATGATTTATTTTTATAAAAAAAACTATACTCGCCTGTTCGTACTAATCTAGAGATAGACTCTGCCTGCTTTTGCCTGTAATACGCCCTTTGACCTTTTCTGAATTTGAGCCATAAAAACCCTCTCGAGTCCAAGATGGCGGCCACCGCTGCAGCCCTCGGTGATGTGCGCGGACCCAAGATGGCCGTCGCTGATGAAAAGTGCCTCAATCTTCACACTGCAAATCAGGAATGTCTGGTTTGGAATGACTTTGGTGTAGAATTACTCTTGATTTGGAAAATTAAAGTGTAATAATGTGCTTTACCAACAAAAGGCAGTAAGGATTTTGCTTTCGCTGGAATAATTATCTTGAAACCAGTTGAAAAAAGTTGACCTACATTATTATGAGATATACAAAACTACAATCAAGATGTATTTGTCATTTTAAACCAAGTAGATATTCCTTATTTGCAGTGCAGCCTTGTCCAGTCTGCTGCTGCTGCTGAGGCCATGCTGCAGCTCAATGCAAAAACAGAGGTAAAAAATAATTAATTTGTATACACATTGCTGTAGAGCTGTGAGAAATTACAACACTAATAATGGTATGTGTTGGATTTTTCTGCTTCATCTTCATTCATCAAATCCTCAGCCGCTACAACCATAAATCTCCTTATTGGTCTTCCTCTTGGTCTCCCGTTTCCTGGCAGCTCAAACCCCAGCATCCTCTGATCAAGTACAAAAACCATCTCAGTCTGGACACATCACAATTGTCTACAAACTATTGGACATGAGTTGTTCCTCTGACGGACTCATTCTCCAAATTCCTCCAGCTCTACAGTAATCCAGCTCTGACACTAAAACCAGCCGACCCCTTCTATGAATCCACCAGATTTTTAACGTGAATGAAAATACTATAACTCTAGATAATATGAATGATTTTATGAGAGTTCTATGTAAATCTCCCAATCAGTGTTATAGGTTTTTTCACCTAAACATTGTTCGCGAGGGGGGAAAAAGAAATGTTATTTATTACAGAGACAATTTAGAGATACATGTTTATGAGATTCCAGCAGCAGACGTGAACCAGCCTTATTCTGAGATTCAAACTTTGCCAAATTCAATAAAAACCTGTGATGTCACATCTGTCATAGTATGTGTGTGTTTTATTGGGTGGGAGTGAAATGAATAAGCGTGACATTTATGCTTTTACGCATTGGTTGCTGACGATCCAATCCGTGAACCCTTCGATCATCGGTTTTTCTGTTTCAAAATAAAATCGGAAAATCTAATATTGTGGTTGTTTTATTGTATATCCATTTTCTAAATGAAGTTGGAAAAGCACAAAATAAAATATTTAAATATTTTTTTAGCTACACAGTGGAAACAAACACTGCTAAAACAACTTTCATGATTTTTGAATGATGACAGCAGTTACTTGCACAAAAGGAAAGATGAGAGAGGGAGTGTGTGTGGGCAAAGTAAAAGTTTACCTTCTTTATTAATTCTGAAGTTTAGAAATAAGGGGAGCGGGGATTTGGAACAAAGGCTACACGCAGCCCACACAGACTTGGGCGCGCTCGCCGGCGGTCTTGAGAGCGCGCAGAGACCGCTCTAGGTGCGTCACCATTATCCAACACTGGGAACCAGGGAAGCTCTGATCACCTTCTGATGGACGCTGCCTTCAGGTCGCACAGCCTCCACTCCCGACGCCTTTTGTCTCCAGCCTCCCAGGTGCGTGATCCGTGTTCCAAGAGAATAATCCAGCAAACGATCAAATCCAATTTCCAGATGAATCAACAATATGTATCCAGGAGCGTTTTTTTTACTGAATGTAGTGGCTGTTTATCCATAGCAAACTTAAAGAAATCCAAAGAAATGAACTGCCACTGAGGCACCATCGAGCGTGGGTTTTGCGCAGCCCAAACAATTTAAAATAAACAATGTCCAAACAGAAAATAGATTTGAGCTGGTTTATTCTCCATTCGTACCGTAGGAAAGGAGAATAAACCAGGAATCCTACAGCAAACTTTACAGGTAGATCAAAGTTTTAAAACATGTTGCTGGTTTCTTCCATGCGTATCAGCTCCAACAAGCCTTTTTCAATTCTTGAGAAAGTTTTTCTCTTAAGTTACTATGTGCAGAGTTCAAATCTCCGCTTGTTCAGTGGAGCTCCAAGTCCTGAGAATTTTCTCCTCATTCACAGATTTACAAAGCCTTTAGACTGACTGTAGCTCCAGAAATATATACCTTGAATAGCCAGACACGGTCACTGACGGTGAGAGCTGCATGGTTGTGCAAGGCTCGCAGTAAATAGCACTTCAGCTGTGCCACCATCTCAGTCTCCAGTGCCGGGCGGCTTTTCGTTGCAGGTCCACAGGTGCAACAGCGCTGGGTCGACCAGACTGTTTTTCAGGGGCAGGTCCACAGACAGGTCGCTGGGAGGAGCCTGGAGCCTGTGGCGGGGGGGTCGTCTGTGTGGGATGGGGAGTTCAGAGTGGTGTGAGGGCAGGGGGGGCGTGAACAGGTACGGGTGCAGCAGCGCCTGAGGGACACAGGAGGCAATTAGAAGTAGGGTCTTCACAATCTGCCAAATGATGTGTCAATTATTGTGATTAATTAGAGGATGCAACAGTTTTCACATCAAGAAATCAGTCTCATTTTGCAATATGTAACATTGTGGAAGGCTCACAGTACATCACAAAAGCTGTAATGCCTTGACAAGGCTTTAGTGCAATAATTAGAGTCATATTTTAAAAAGATAATGTATAAACTGAAAGAATTAAAGGCACTATACTTGATTTTTCTACTAGTTGTGGAAACAATGCTGTCAATTTCGCGACTTTTCTTGCATTTCTGTTGTGATCCTAAAAAGTGACCCCTTAAGTTGTGAAATTTGTTTATAAACTCTCTCTGGGGAAAAAAGGGATTTTAGAAATGTGTGAGGAAAGTAAAGAATGGAACCATAGAGTGTATATAACAAAGGAGATACAATTGGCTAGTCCTCCGTGAAGCCAGTTAGCATACAGGGGCTGGCTCCAGAACTCGGAGGCTCCTATTGACTTTCCATTGAAACTTTTTGGCCCCTCTTTAAGTCATTATTGAAAATAGTCTCGTTAATATGACCCTCAAGTTCTTGTCTTACCACGCCTTACACCGTTCTGTTCTTTGTCTTTTAATATTTTCAAAGTTATTAAAGATATTAACAAAAATAACTGGCCAATCAGGTGCCTTCTTGCTCTGCGGTTGCCATGAGAACATAACTTGCACATACCAAATATGGAATTAGGCTCCAAACATTCAACATGGCGGCGGTTCAAAACAGTACCTGTAGGTATAGTGCCTTTAATTTAATCTAGTACCGAAATGGAGCAAAGGATCATGGTACACAGTATGTAGTTAATTTATTTCTGCAATACCATTATACATTTCAGATCTAAGAGCATACAATTGACATAATTGTAAAAGCAGGAATATCATAATGTTGTCTCCTTAGATATTATATTACATACACAATAGCAGACGGAAACACATTTGTTAACTTAACTCTCACCAGTCAATATGCACAACTCAAGTCTGTACAGTTGTAAGTTAACATTGATAAACTTCCCTGCTAATTTAAGTATAATTTATAAATAATAAGTTGTACCTGTTTGGCGGAGCAGCGTTGTTTAGACGGGTAAACCAAAAACTTGCAGAGCAGATCCAGAGCCTGAGGAGATGTGTCTGGGACGATCTCCTCCAGTGGGATGGGGGGGTTATCCTTGAACGTGATCTTATTGTAATCAGGTAACTCCACCATCTCCTGCAGAACACACAGAGAGGTGGGTCTTCATTCACAATTGTAACATATAGGGCCCATTGTGGGGTTTTTTTTTTAATGTTTTTGGCATTGTTGATCATATGTGTGGCGCTGGAGATTTGCTAATCTTTGTGTTGTAGTTTTGATTACCGTAGATTATTCTTCAACCCTTCATGATTTACACTTTTGTGTATTTCTTGTAGTCTTTGTTAAAACTTAAATGTGCACTACGTAATTTTTATGTGGAAAAAAAACATTAGTGCATATTTGACTTTTTAGTGGCTCAGTGGCTATATGGGTGCAACATGGCACCGTTACTTTACATCACAGTGGCCTCCATGATGCTGGAGCACCATAGAGGCCACTGTGATGGAAAGCAAAGTATGCTGCAATCATACAGCCACTGGGTCATTGAAAGGTCAAATACGCATTAATATCAAGTTGTTTTTTCACATAAAAAGTTACATATTGCACGTTTAAGTACCTTTTTGTTGGAAAGCTTGATCTAAAGTAATTCTTATTGCAGTTTCACCACTTTACCTTCATTAACAGTGCTGCCGGGTAATTGATTACTAAGTAATCCGTCTGTAATTACATAACTATTTAGTAACGTAATGTAATGGGATTACACTCGCAAAAATTGTATCATGGTATTAAACTGTATTATAATTACTTTGTCAAGCAACGATTCCATAACTTTTTTTTTAATAACTTTTTTAAATATTTTGAGCTTTCAGATTAAGGCCTGTGCAAAAGTGGAACGCAGCTGCTGTACATTTGTTTGATGAAATATACAGTTTATTCCAAAGCACTGAGCAGCTGTTTCTTGAAACCACTTCAAACCAAAGTAAACCAAACTAGTAATTAGTAATCGGATTACTTTTAAAATAAAGTAATCAAAGAAGTAACAACATTACTTTTAGAAAAAGCAGTCAGTAATCAGTAGTTGGATTACTTTTATGCAGAAATCCCAACAACACTGTTGATTAATTTACATTGATACTAACCACTGTAGACCGAGAACACCACACAGGAGCACCCAGGACTTTGGATGCTCTGACCCAGTTGTCAAGCCTTCATCATTTGTTGAAATCACATTTACTTCGTGGAATGACACTAATTATGTGTCATTCCACTTACCTTCTTTGACTATTTGTATAGAAAGTACTTAAAAATAGATTCATACCAGAGTCATAAAAGTAGATTTACCGGCCATATCTCTTGAGTGGGCGTCCCTAAGACTCTTAGCACACAGCACAGCTGTTCTATGTCGTTCTCACCAGGAAACAGAGGAGAGGAGTTGAGCAGCTCTCCAAAAATACAGCCCACTGCCCTGAAACATGACATACAGTGTAACGGCAGCCTAGTGTCAAACGTGCATCAGCTTTGACTGTGAGTATAGCACTAATAGTTGCTCACCATAGATCAACACCCTCATCATATTTCCGGGCGCCATACAAAAGCTCAGGAGCTCGATACCATCTGAAAATATAACATTTAGGATCAAATATGTATGTTCATTCATTGCTGCTTCATTACTGTTCCTTCCATTTGGGCGACACGGTAGCACAGTGGTTCCCTTTCTGTGTGGAGTTTGTATGTTCTCCCCGTGTCTGCGTAGGTTTCCTCCGGCTGCTCCGGACTCCCCTACCACTAAAAACATGTACAATAGATCAGGATGAATGAGAGTGTGTTTGTGTGTAGGAGTGTGGGACAACGGATTAGCCCAAGGCTACAATTCGGAGTGGTGTGTTTGATGAATAGTTCTCATGTGTTCATTAACATGCACTGTCCCAACCAAATAAACATGTCAATTTCCCTTCTTGACAATCAGCACAACAGGCACTACAGGAGATATACTGTAGATGACTATTATAGATTAATTTGTTAAAAGAGAAAAAATGGTAGCAGGATTTCAGCAGTATTGACCTGGTGGCGACCTGGTGGCTGTACAATCTCTCCCCCTGCTCACTTAGGAGTCGGGCCAAACCAAAATCTGCGATCTTTAGGTGTCCAGAGGAACTGATGAGGAGGTTCGCTGGCTTTAGGTCCTGGAGACAAACACAAAGCATTATATCATATAACATCAACAGTAATCACTATTTTTATCATTTTAAATCATTTCTAAATATTACAAAATTGTCGAAATAACACTATTAATCACACTACTTGACGCAGTCGTTGAAGCAGAAGTAATACTAGCAGTAAAAGTATAATTGCAGTAGTGGTAATAGCTGTGGATGTATACTTACTCTGTGCATGATGTTATTATGGTGCAGAAAGGCCACGCCCTTCAGCAGCATCATCATGTAACCTTTGATCTGTGCTGGGGTCAAGGGTCGCTCTGAGTTCCTGATGACCTCTGATAAGTCAGAGAGCATATATTCGAAGACCAGCACGAAGCCTGTACCATGAGGGAACACTGCCTTCAGCTTCACCACCTGAAAGCACGAGGGAGAAAGCACAAAGGTGAGAACAGTCACTGAAATAACAATTTGCTCTTTATTTACATCCATAATTTCAATTTACTCTTTGGGTTTCAACCTAAAAACATATTCTCTACCTATCCTCTGAATTTCAAATTGCCCAAAGCATCTCAATAAGGATGCATCTGACTTCATTCACAAAACATCTACTCTGTCATGATCAAGGATTAGGGTTTAATCTCAGCTATTGCTCCAGCCCTTCTCCTGTCAGATGAAACTGAAATAAAACTCACATGTTGGTTGTCCTCTATCTCCTGCAAGGCCTTGATCTCTCTCAGAGCTTGGTTGGGAATCCCATCTTCCAGCCTTCGCAAAGCAACTTTCTTCAGAGCAACTGTCTCTCCAGTCTGTTCAAGGGGAATTTCACTTAGCTACAGTACATCACCATTTTATATAAGTTCACAAATTGTATTACACATACATGCAAAATATATATTTTCCGCATACAAAAGAATACAAAATGGGATTATACACTTCATAAAGAAAAGCTGTCACACAAACCAAGTCAATTTAATTACCTCTATGTGTTTTGCCTTGAAGACGATGCCGTGGGCGCCTTCGCCAATGCGGCCAAGGATACTATACTGCTCCATTTATTCATGGATGATTCAAAGCTTATTGGAGGTTGGTTATTTTCCAGAGAACACGTCAGCCTATGAATAACAACTTAATCGGGTTATTCTGCGTCAACCAGAGCAGTAAAACATGAAAGCAAAAGCCCCGTCAATGATATATTAAGCTAACCAACATCTCACGTTCGATGGGTACGTTTCCTTGGCAACCAAAATGCTAACCGAGGAGCTATCTGTCATGCTATCGGTAAATACACAATAATGCAGCCAATTTACGTTTGATATGAACACACCTGAATCCGTATTTATCCAATAAATATGGGCCTATTTAAATCGATTGGCATAGTGTTCAACTGTGTGTCGCGTTAAATGGAATCAAAATACTGCTGCTAGACGAAAAGGCGAGAGGGCTCCATCTTTGTTTGGGTCTCGTG
Source organism: Lesueurigobius sanzi (assembly GCA_900303255.1). Taxonomy (NCBI): domain Eukaryota; kingdom Metazoa; phylum Chordata; class Actinopteri; order Gobiiformes; family Gobiidae; genus Lesueurigobius; species Lesueurigobius sanzi. Next base: position 12,092 of record OMNZ01095186.1, read on the forward strand.
TCCTACAGCGGCGTTCTCTTTTCACAAGCAAAACAGCGCCATCTGCTGGGCAAACAGTTTATATTACGTTTCTTTATAAATTGCTTAAAAGTCCGTCGATCGTCAATTTATGATCATATTAAAATGGCGCTCTACTTGCTATATCCGCAAATAATCATAAGCTAGCTCGTGAAATATGAACTACCAAAGCGCGTTCCGTTCTCATGTTTAAATTTGTCTTTACTCAGCTTCCGTACCGTAAGTTTTATGTTTAGCGCATAGATGAATTAAACAATATTACCGCGTTTTGTTTACTTAAAAGGTTGTATTTGGGGATGATTGAATGTAAGTACGGTTCATTGACTCCTTTATTCATTTTATTTTATCCATAGTGGTGACATTAGTGCTCGCATTCTTGTTTACTTTTCGCAATTTCTTTTCGACCGTAATGTTTAGATATGCAGTAAAAGTAGAATCATGTCCAGCACGCTTCGCTTCGGTCAGCACCTGATTCGGTCCTCGGTAGTGTTCCTAAAGACGGAGCTGTCCTTCGCTCTGGTCAACCGTAAACCCGTGGTCCCCGGGCACGTCCTGGTGTGTCCGCTGCGGGTCGTGGAGCGATTCGGAGACCTGAGGCCGGAGGAAGTTTCGGACCTGTTCCGCGCTACACAGAGGGTGGCGCGGCTGGTGGAGACGCACTTTACGGCTACGTCCCTGACCATCTGCATCCAGGACGGAGCAGAGGCAGGGCAGACTGTCAGGCACGTACACGTACACGTCCTGCCCCGGAGGAAGGGCGACTTTCAGCGGAACGATAGTGTCTATGACGAGCTTCAGAGGCACGATGCAGAGGAGGAGGAAGACCCAGCGAAGTGGAGAAGCCCGGAGCAGATGGAGAGAGAGGCGGCGGAGCTCAGAGACAGACTGGAGGAGGGAGCCCTGTAGGAACGAATAACTGTGTGTAGCCTCTGCACGAATCAACCGAGGAAATATATCTAAACTGAAATAAAAATGCAGGACCGTATTTTATTGTAACTCTCTGTGACCCTTATTTCATGTAAACCAGGCTTTGATTCTTGGGTATCTTTATAATAGGTTGCCTTTTCATGTGACATAACATTCTAAAGCAGTGGTGCCCAAAGTGGGGCCCGGAGTCTCTACAGTGCAAAAAGTAATCTAAAAATAAAGAAGGAACATAATTTGACCTTGATGTGAGCAGGAAAATAAATTAATCTGTCAAAGGAATAAGTCTTTGTGCATTTAGAATAAGAAGAAAAACAGTGCATTGGACCGAAAATAAGAGTATATTTTGCACTTAAAAATTAGGAAATACATTTTTGTTTTTTTTATTTTTGTTCTTTAATTGACAGGTCACAATAACACTTAAAATACTTGAATTATTCAAATAATATTGCTAGTTATTAAGACCGAAAGAGCACGTCCTACTCAATAACAGTTATTGAAGGGTATTTGATCATAGATCTGGTTGAATTTGGTCTTTTGTCATGTAAAAACAGCATTGCATTTGGCCCTTCGAATGCTAATACTTTTCCATTTTCTTATCCTTTATCCTCTTTCTAGACTTCTACAAAGCCTTTGACTCTATTGAGCACGATTTTATTTTTCTAGCACTTAAAAAATGTGGCTTTGGTGATGTTTTCTGTAACGCTATTAAGGCTCTGTACACAAATATGCAAACTGCTCCGTTAGAATGAAAAATGGGACAACATCTAGATTCAATCTTATACGCGGTATCCAACAAGGATGCCCAATTAGCCCTTAACTTTTCTTGCTCTGTACCCAAATTCTAGCATCCTATATGTCTGATAGTGATATGAAAGGCATAACTGTAGCCGGGAAAGATATTGTTATCAGCCAACTGGCTGACGACACCACAATCTTTTAAAAAAATGCTAGTCAGGTGCCTATTGCTCTACAAATTATTCATGACTTCTCAAAAGCCTCTGGATTGACGCTAAACTTAAATAAATGCCAATTATTGGCTATTAAAGATTGCGATATTTTAAATATCTGTAACATACGTGTTTTGAATGAAGTGACCTAATTGGGTATAGTCATCTGTAAAGATCCAAAACTTAGAACCTCAACAAACTTTACTCCAATAATTAAGAAAACACAAACCAAGCTGAATCAATGGTTGCAAAGAGATTTAACTGTAAGAGGAAGAGTCTTACTCTCTAAAGCAGAAGGACTATCCCGGCTGACTTATGCAGCTCTTTCTCTTCATGTAGATAATAAAACTTGTAAGGATGTTGACCAAATGCTTTTTAATTTTATTTGGAAGAACCGAACACATTATATCAGAAAGAGTGTTGTAATGAATAATTATGAACACGGAGGATTTAATGTGTTGGACTTT
>OMNZ01095190.1:0-11102 GCA_900303255.1 Lesueurigobius sanzi
TGACAATAAAGATTATTCATTCATTCATTCATTTTGACCCAAGGAACTGTGCACTATACTTTGTCCCACACTTTAGGTCACACAGGTTCGAAAGGACATGGAAATGGACTGAGAGGCTGGAGAATATTATTTAAATAGAATTAATTCCATCCATCCATCCATCTTCTTCCGCTTATCTGTTACCGGGTCGCTGGGGCAGCAGTCCAAGCTTCCCGGATCACATTGCACCAGTCCCTTATGGCTTCTCTAGCAGGTGGTGGGTCCACAGGAGGATGGCCCCATGACGCTCCTTCACATCTGGGCGACCTAACCAGTCTTGATGGTCTCATTATAAGGGGCTTCTGAAGCGCTCGTGGTCTGACCCATCACCTAGGACCTGTTTGCCCTGGGAGACCCTACCAGGAGCGTAATGCCCCAGACACAGATCTCCTATCATTGGGGTGCTCAGAGAAAGAAATATCTTCTATAAAAACATACTTTTATTACAATAAAAGGATTAAAATTCACATTAGAATATAGGAGTAATTGAGTTGCATCTAGCAGTGATTGGTTAACCAGCGGATGTGCGTACCACCACAATTTCTTCTCATATTTATGCCAGTAAGTACTGTAAGTAATAACAAATTGATATCACCTTTATCTTTGGGACCAATAGGTTTTGTTTATTTGCATGCTAGTGGACGTTTAGCATGAGTGTCCCACAGATAAACAACCTTCCCTGTGTCCTCCGTGAGCCTGAGGTTAGACAGGGCGGGACGGTCCTAACCTCTAAGCCCCTTAAGCCTTTGACCTTATAAAAGAGCTCCGGTCACGTCACTGATGGCTCGCCGTGTCCAAACCTCAGCATTCACTTATAGTCACTGCGGTGATGTTAAACTACAGTGGACATGTGGACAGGGAGACGCTGCCATGGACAAAACATAAACACCTGCTCATAATTACACTTTAGCAGAGGATGGAGGAGTAACAGCAGCTCAGTCGGCCTCATTAGCCAAGGGAAAAGGATCACTCCCCGAGGCATGGGTGTGTTAATGGGACACTAGCGTAAGGAAACCAAAGCTCAGCTGGTATAAATAGATAATGTACGCAGTTCCGTTCATCGACTTCAAAAGCAAATCCTCCAGCCAACATGTAGGAGTGTAGGTGGTGAACTCATTCTTCTGTCCAGACAAACACTGCCACAGTCAACTGTTCAGGGAAGCTTGGGTGAGGGTCTTAATAATAAATATTGCTGTGGAGATTGGAATGATAATAAGGAAGCAACAAGAAGGAATGATAATTGTACCATCCATCTTCTTCCACTTATCTGTTGCTGGATACTGCACTAGTCCCTTATGGCTGCACTAGTCCCTTATGGCTGCACTAGTGACTCAACGGGAGGGGATTATTGTACCAATATAATATAGTTATAGTATTAAGAACATGAATAGTACCAAAATGATTGATCATTGATAAAAATAGCTATTCCCTTGTCATCGCTGATAATTGCACGTTAACATGCAAAGGCAATAGGATTCAATTGTAACTCATAAACAGGTACATGCACATTGCTGTCTGTGCCTGGGTCTGGACTAGATGTTGTGAAAAACATCACCAAACGATTTATATTTTCTGTTCCTGTTCACTACATGAGCCACAAAATGTTGGACTTCCCCAAGATTGAAGGACTATTGTAAGAACACAAAAACTGTCTTGTAGAGTTTAGATTCTCTGTCCGAGCCTGACCCCGCCGGCCGAGATGTCATGCATCACATTCAAGTTTGGGCCGGGCTTTTTTTTTAATTTTCTATAATATGAATATGAATAAAAATTATAATAAAAAAATAAATTCTATTGCAATATATTCTAGGCTATGCTTAGGCTATTAGTTAGTGTGGTTATACTAAAATAAAAGAATAAATAAGCAAGCTGTTGCAGGATGTGTCTTAGGTCTCAGGGTGAGTGTGCGGCTGCGGGCAACCAAGTCGAGGTGTGTGCCTGAGGCTCACTCTCCCAGCTAGCCAGGCTTCAATACCTTCAATAAAGCCGTTTATTTTGGGCTTGGGCCTATTATTCAAGTTAATTGCTCGGGCGGGTTCGGGGTTTAGGCCCGTGGGCCCGGGCCGGGTTGGGCTTGATTTTTTGGGCCATAAGCTCTACCGTCTTGCAACAGCTAGCGGTTCATACTACCAGGGCTGCTAGCAGCAGCTAGCTAGCCACCATCTTCAGTGACCAGGAGGCATTCGACAGAAATGCCCGAGCCACCTCAGCTGGCATCTCTCACTGTGAAGGAGCAGCGGCTCTACTCCGAGCTCCTCCTGGGTGACCATAGGGTGACCATAGGTGAGAGTAGGAACCATGTCTAAACTGGTCCATAAGTGTGAGAGCTTTGTCTTTGGACTCAGCTCCTTCACCACAACAGTCTGATACAGAGACAGTATCACTGCAGACACTGCACCGATCTGTCTCACGCTCCATCTGTCCCTCACTGAACCAGGTCTGAGCCAGGACTAAACCAGGACTGAACCAGGGCCAAAGCAGGTCTATCTAAACGGGTTACATAGCTGTATCTATCCCTCACTCGTGAACAAGACCCCGAGACCCCCCTGCTTGAACTCATCTATTTGAGACAAGGACACTCCACCAACCTGGAGAGGGCCGGCCACATTTTTCTGTTTGAGAAGCATGGCCTCAGGTTTGGAGGTGCTGATCTTCATCCCAGTCGCTTCACACTCGCAACATTATCTGCATACCTGCATGTTTACATGAACCTGCTGTGTGTACAAGAAAAAAAAAAAGTGTAACATTTTTATTACTTGAGATATCGCTATATAAATATAAAGCGCTATATAAATGTGACCATTTATTTATTTATATCAGGGTTCACCCACTGTATTCTTTGCTGAATAGTTTACAGTGGTTAAGGTTAAGGTGAACTTTATTGTCCCCGTGGTGAAATTTGTCCTCTGCATTTGACCCAACCTCCGATGCCGCTGGGGCAATCCGTCAGGAGCAGTTGGTGACTGCATTGCAGCGCCCGCGGACCCATCTCCAGATGTGGAGATGGGCTCATGGTCAGAATCACCTGGTAGGAGGATTTAACCTAATGTGCATGTTTTTTGGGTTGGGTAGTGGGTATAAAGGCTAATATAAAAATTATTATGAACATAAAAATATATTGGACACAACAACAAAATGTCCCCACCATTTAGGCCCCACAATGATCCCCAAGAGTCCACTTGACAAACAATGTAAGCTCTAACACATGGATTTAGTAAGGATTAGCTAACAAAATGTCTCAAATCAAAGCACTCTAAAAAAACACAAGCTTCATTCGAAAAATAGTCCAGAAGTGAAAGTTTGGGAAAAGACATGATGATTATTGCAAGAGATGAATGAGCGAAAATACAGCACCCTCTCGTGTGGCTATAATAAACAATGTGACAACCAGCCTCGGTCTCCTCTGGCAAATGGCAAAAGTTGTATGGGACAGTCTAGCTGGACAAAGCCTTACACTTATACATACAGTACAACAGTCTTCTACAGCAGAACGTCCTGTAGTGAGGCAGGTCAGACTACAAGGATGTCCAAAACACTGTAGTCATAACAAAGGCTGCTGTGTCATCTGCTCCCCACACTCCCCACGCTCTCCACCTGAAGTCATGTTTCACAGGCCAGAGGAAGCTCCCTGTAAACGCTGCACGCTCGGCCGCGCGCACATCCACGCAACAAGAGCTAAACACTTGCTGCTGAACATGTCCACGAGACGCTCTTCAAATAAACAGCGGCAGCGTCGGGACTGGAGCGCTCTCAGGCGGGCTGCAAAGGCTCGTGCCGCAAAACGCAACGTGCACAGGTCAAAGCACGGGTCGCCACAACGGAAAAGTCAAAAAGATGCAGGTTTTTGACTGTAGATGTCGCGCCCACGGGTCCCACATGCTATATTCCACGGATGGGAGTAGGCAGTGAAATAAATGTTATGGGTAAAAACAACAGTAACATATGTGTTTATAGTAGGGCTGGGCGATATGGCGATAAAAAGCAAATCGTGATCTGATCTCCATGATGATCTGCTTTTTGGGAACATCGTCATATCATGATTCAGTGTTTTTTTTTCTTTGACTCAGCTCTGAGCTCAAATACTGACACTTTCTCCACTCCCAGAACAAAGCAGGAGAAAACTAGGTCTAAACCAGGTCTAAAATCGGACAATATCACGGGCTGAATCTGGATTAAACCAGGACTAAACTGAGAAGTAATCCAGACTAAAGCAGACTGAAATCAAGGTCTAAACCAGGACTAAACTAAAAAGGACTAAACCAGGGACAGAACGAGACAATGTTTACCCTGGACTAAACCAGGACTGAACCCAAGGACTCAATCAGAAATAAAGCAAGAGAAAACTGGGTCTGAATCGGGTCTGAACCTGGACAATTATTTAACCATGACTAAAACAGGTCTTAAAGGAGACATATCATGCTAAATCGACTTTTTAAAGCTTTTAACCATGTTGTAATGTTGTTCCCTCATCAAAAACAGACCTGGAGCAGTATTTCACAGTTTTGAATGAATCCTGTTTGCGTTGGTCCTGTCATGTTGACTTCTGCAGCGCTGGGTTTTGTATTTCCTGGTAAGAATTCCTGTCCTCTGCATTTTTAAAGCCAATAATCCAAAATGGATCAGTTCTGAGCCGTTCTGTCTCATAGTGTGGACCCAGCCGCTCCGTCGCGCTACAGCTACATGTTTAGATCAACGCTAATTGTTTGTTTTTTACAGTGCGATTCCCACTCTTGCCTGTAGGGGTGCTCCAGGCCAAATCCTCATCAGCCCTGACACATTTGAGCATCATCTTCACAGAGGCATTATTTGAATTTATAAAATGTAAAATATCAATGCACAGACATCCTAATGAATTGAATGAATGAATTTCAAGCCTGTTTTTAAGATTTAAATGCATGATATGTCCACGTCAAAGGAATAGGCCACTATTTTTCATCTTGAGATGTGTTCTTACATGAGCTTAGACAAGTTGATGCGTACCTGTCTGGACTTTGAGCGTGCCCTCTGTAGCGTAATGCCAAAGATGTTGTTAGCACTAACTATTCCACTGGGGTTCTCAGAGGTTGAAGTTAGAAGCCACCAAGCTCCTCTACGTTTTCCCTATTTAAATACAGTTATGTGAGTAGTTACACGATCCAAGTATAGTTACACAAAATTAAACCTGTCAATTTTCTAAGTGGATAAAAACGGGTACTGTATTTTAAGGCTGAATAACACCACTTCGACCTCCGCGCAGTAATATGACGCTCCTAAGGATTCCTTAGGCTAGCTTGGTGGCTTCTAACTTCAGCCTCTGAGAACCCCATGGAATAGGTAGCGGAGGCTAAATGCTAACAACATCTTTGGCATTACATTACAAAGGGCACGCTCAAAGTCCAGACAGGTACGCATCAACTCGTCTAAGCTCATGTAAGAACACAGCTCAAGATGAAAAATATTCCATTACCAGGTCTAAACCCAACAATAAGCCGATGGATTTAGTCATGTATACACATGAATTGCACATCAAATTGAAATTGTGATTTAAACTAAAGAATATCGTGATAAGGTTTTTGGCCAGATCGCCCAGCCCTAGTTTATAGCCGTACATATTTGTTCTTGAGTTACAACCCGTATCATTTTCTGCTCAGATTTGTCTGCCAGTCCACTTTTCACTTCTCTGCATCCACCCCACACCAATCAAATGTTTTGTATTTTGTTGAAGACAGATGAGGCAACAAATGAAAGCTCTTTACCGACTCTGGGAGTGGATATTTAATGCCACACTGAATGGAAATAAATCTTTGGACTTTGCAGAAGCTGATATTGAAACAATGTCACAGCGAAAGGCGCTCCAACCTGTGTGTGACTTTTTTTCTTAATGTGGTGGTTTCTTTTTGTCCAGGCAGTGTATTATCAGTCTGTAAAACATCCACAGCAAGAAGGTTCCAGGTACGATTGCCAACCTGGGCCTGTGTGTGAGGTGTACTGCATGTTCTCCACCTGTTTGGGTCGGTCACAATGGATACAGTTACTCTCTTTACACACGGAACGGACTTGAGCTTGGAAATTCGTGGTATTTCTTCGAATCCCACTTTTCAGCAGTTTCTGTGTCCACCTGCCCACATACTGTACACATGAGAGGACCAAGAAAAATGTACTTTAGACAAATGACCCTGTGTAATTTGACATGTACACTTGGTATCTGACAGTTTCACATAGATACCTCAGCTGTGTCCAATACACTGCACCCGTTGCTACTTTGCAAATCTCCGGGGATTGTTTGCTCAAACCGTAAATCCTTGTCACCGGACAGTTAAGGCTGGGACACTGGGGGATTCTCAAATCTTTTGTGTTTTTTTTTTATTATTATTATTATTAAGTGCAAAAAGACCATTGGCTGATAGTTTGACTTACTTATTCAAATTAAGGTCCAATGATCTTAATACAAGAAAATATAACTTATAGATTAGTTTTTGCAGTGTGTAATGCTTTTCAGTGACATTGAAACACTTATGGATCATTTGCTATAAGCCATTTGCACATTGTGGGCCACGCGGTGCATCATGGGTAAGGTGAATATTTTGGCTACCAAGCGTCATTCAACGATTGGAGAAAGTAACGAAGAGAGCTATGGTTTGGATCATTTCAACCACTAAAAAGTTGATTTAAAGCGTTTTTGTAGTTGCTTTGGAGCCCGTTATGAAGAGGACCATGTACGACAACAGACCGGGGATATTTACCACCGACAGCACATATTGTGGAACATATGATGTCTTTGTAGCACGACTTTAGCGTTACTGTAATGCTAGCCAGGGGAATATTGCCATAGTTAGTTTTTAAAGTAAGCTACTATGTTTTCACGTTTATTGTATTAATTTAGGCCATTTATTTAATATGGACTTAACATGAGTGAAGTGACTTGGCGGCGTATAGCAGTATACGACACAATGGATGTTAATTTGACTCGAAGCAATTTATCCTCTATATTTCACATCAACACTGTTTGGAAAGTTTCTCAGGCTGTATCCGAATGTCCACTCCATTCCCTATCTACTCATTTACTATATAGTCCCGCACTGTATCGTAGACTATATAGTGGACTCATTTTATTGGCAATTCGGACACATTTCTCTTCACTACTTTCTCCTGGAGCTGATCACGTGACCCAAGCGTCGCAGTGACGTGATTTGCAGAGGAGAGATAGTGAGCATCACGCCCGAAATGTAAACAAGACGAGTGACTACATCTGCTGAAAAAGTGCGCAAAACTCTGTAAATAATGGATTTGGACAATGAGTGGACAAAAACATTTTGTCTCCCAGAAATTGCCTTACCATCTATGGATTACAGCGTCTTGTTTGTTGCTTCACACACGCCACACGGAACAAACCTGCCAATATTTGTGAATGGATACGCTTGGGAGACATCATGGAGTCGAAGTGATGTCCCAGTAAAGGATGAGCTCAACTTCAATTTGACTTCTGACGGACTAAATGTCATTAAGGTGACCCGCTTGTGTCCCCTGCAGCCTGACATTTCCTCTTGTTCAGTAATGTCCCTGAGGCTGATGTTGGCATGAGCTGGAGGGAACAATAAGGCAGCCTGTGTGCGTTTCCACATCTGAGATTACGCTCCAATGAAACAGAGCCGTTGCGTGGCCCGGGTGTAATTAAGCTCTTTAGAGGTCCCAAAATACACCACAGCGGAGTGTTGCAACTCTTAACTGCTGTATTAATGAGGGCAATTGTAGACGCAGATTAAACCGGGCCGGCGGGTTGTGTTCACTACAACTACAACAGTGAGAACGCTGCTGTGGCTGGGAACATGACGAAAAGAGCTTAACGACTTTTGCAAATTGAACAGAACTCTTTGGAACAGCCAGTGCTCCGTCCAGATGACAATTATGGCCAATGTCAAACCGCACTCACTCCAGCAATACTCCAACAAGAGCCATTTAATGAACATGGGAGAGAAATATCTGGCGGCAGTGTAGTGCCCTGTCAGGGGCGTGTTTAAGGAGTGGGCAGGGATAGGGTTAAGGTTAAGCCAGCAGTTCAGTGGTGTATTGGAGTTCACCGACACCAGGCGAGCTCCAACCTCCAACAGTGGCGTTCCAAGGGTGTCTTGAGGCCCCGAGCAAAAATCAATAGGGGGCCCTATATATTAGATAATATTATTGCTTACTATTCATTAGCCCAGTGTTCATGATTCAGATATATGTTGATTAATAATTGAAATAAAATCACTAAATTATTTGCATTGCAATAGAGTTCGGGAAAACCCACTGTTGCCATGGAAATCCGCCATGTTTGCAACTGCTAGCAAGCGTTGTCCATAGACTAACATTGGCCAGAAACATTATAAAAATTGGAGAAAAGAGCCGAGGAACAGTTCCGTGAGCTGCTGAGTCACTGCTGGGAAATACATAACTCACTGTAGAGTCAGAATGCTTTTATTTGAACGATAACTCCAATATTTTACCGTTTAAAACCTCTGTGAGTTTATTATGGAAAAAACCTGCTGCAAATCCCATAATGCTTTGCAATACGACATCACATTACCGAACTCTATAGCTGAGGCCATTAGCAAAACAATAGGCCCTAGTACAAAAACTGGATTATATAGATAGGTACATAGTGTCACTGCCGAATTCAAGCTAACACCTCATAGCACACAGTCATTTAATATTATAGCTTGTAACTTCTTGAAACATTTGACAAATTGCTAAGCATTCTTTAATTAGACGCTCCGTCCACTCGCAATCCACTACCGCGACCACGACTCAAATACACTCCATAAATTCCACAAAACCAAGAAAAATATCCCACAGCAGATTTGGGTAATGAAACTCACACAGAAGTGTAGAGAATAAAAAGTCCCAAAGCCAGGGTTAAATCCTTTTGAATTAAATGTCAAGTATTTATGAAGGAAGGGAGGTTTACAAACACTTTTCTGTTTTCTGTCTTTGAGTGGACTCAGAGTAGCCTTAAAATTATGTTTTTTACGCAAAACTTCAAGCCTCTAAATTCCATTAGAGCAGTCGAACATACGTAGCACAAGTCACTTAAGGCTTAAAACCTTCAAACCAATGCCTGTAAACCTTACGCTCCACGGTTACTCATGGTTTGCTTGGTAGCCACATTTTTCTTTACTTGATTGACCCACGCATGCGCAGATGCAATGTGCACTTGGCTTATTGCTGTGAGTGGGCAACAACAAAAGCACACACTTGATGCTGATGATAACAACAGGGCAACAACGGAAGAACATGAGGCAGACTTAACAAACATAACATTTTCCCTCATGTTAAGCTATGTTTTGAGACTTTTGAATACACTCATCCAGTACAAATGCTTCACTGTTGTGTCTCTCGAAGCCCAGTCTAATAAGAAGTAATTTCCTAAATGTTATCCGCTGATTATCTGTGACAGGTCGGCCCTGGTCCTTTCTGTCATTATCAGAGACAAACGTAAACATTTGCTGGAGCGACTGGTGGAAACAGCCCTTCAGGCCCCGAAAACCACACGGCACAAAGCTTGTTTCATTTCGGAAGAGCACACAGCTTCTATAATCAAGCGGACTGGCGGATGTAAGCACCAAACATGGCTCCTTTTAAGAGTTTGTGACCCCGCACCGTCGCCTCTCGCATACTGGCCTCGCGTCCGGCAGCGGCCCTCAGCAACAGTCGCCCGCGGGAACAGCCTTTTGACTCCCGACGGCAGAGGCATCCCGGAGTCTGACGAGAGGAGCCGCGCGGGGCTGTTTGCTTTGGTGGATTCCCATGACGGCTCGAGTGTGGAGTCATGTTTCCGCCGGCGGATAGAAAGACACTTTGTTTCTGCTCCGTCGGTCAAAGGCGCTGAAAATAGTCACAGCTTTGCCGACTTTATAGCTGAGGCTTTTTTCACACATCACTAACAACACAGGGCGGTCAGAGGGCCTTTGGACCTCAAACACACCAAATAAAATCAACTAAATAACAACTTTGTGAAATATTGGGAACATGCAGTACACTGGTGGTAGCGGCGCAGTCAGCTGTCTGTTTCATGTTGCTGGCATGGTTGTGACTGCTTGGCTCTTTTGTGTTTAGTATTTTAGTTTCTGTTTTTTTCCACTGGGGTTCCAGCCAGGGCTCTTTTGCCACACTGTAGGGGTACCCAAAATGCCCACAGGTTTGTTGAATTGGCACACATTGCCAGAGACGATACTTTTTTCTGCAAGTTTAAAATTCCACACAATTAAAATGTCAACAACTTACTGAGACAGAAACCAATTTACAATAACCACCTGAGAGTGAAACCATCCCCACTGTCATGCTAATGATCCTCGGCTACTGGGCTCAGCAGGGCCATAGGGGAGTGTCAACGACTTAGAACTTAGCTAATGCCTGGTTCACACGGCAGGATTTTTAAATTGTCGGACGATATTCCAAACCTGAGAGAGCCCACACATGGCGATAAAAAAATGTAGCTATGACACGTTTGGTCGTACAGTGTGTGGTGTGCACCGACACGGCAACATCAAGGCAACATCAACACATCACACACGAGCAGATTTCACTCGCGACCCTTTCTCATGTCAACGGGAAATCTCGCAAAACCTCTCGAGATCAAACGTGACATCAGCGTAAACAAACAGGGCGGACGTAGAAGATAGTTTAGATAGAAAAGAAAAAGCGCTGGTCAAAGGAGAGGAGACAGGAGCCTGGACTGGACTATACTTGCTGGTTGCTACATTATGATCTGGAGGTGAGTTGTTTTCTCTCAGAAATTTAATTACCATTGAAATAAACTTTCATTCGGTTCAGAATTATAATTTTAGATCCAATGTTTATGTTGACGTAGGAGATTTCTGCGTTCTGATTGGCTACACGCCACAGTAACGGGCTGCACGCTCGGGAGACACCACACATGAGGGGATATCGGGGCAAAACAATCCAACATGTTGAATATGCCCGATGTGCAGTCGGAGCGGTCGCAACATCCTTCCGATCAGACCAGAGCCGTCGTAACACACCACACACGACAGAAGTATCTCATAAGATTATCTTAGGATAATCGGGGCGGCCTTGCGATTGTCGGA
>OMNZ01095191.1:0-11532 GCA_900303255.1 Lesueurigobius sanzi
TATATATATATATATGTATATATATGTGTATATATATATATATGTATATATATATATATGTGTATATATATATATATATATATATATATATATATATATATATATATATATATATATATATATATATATATATATATATATATATATATATATAAAATTATATTTATGAACTATTTTTCAGCTGACGTATCCGGTGTGGACTGGATGGTGCGTCACGGCCGAAGCATGGCTCTGGCTATAGCTGTCAAATCTGCTCCCGAGAAACTGTGTGCAAAAGAGTACAGCGACACTGTGACAGAGACCATTCTATCCAACGCTACAGCGGACAGGGTGAGTAACATGAGGCTCCTGCAAGTCATCTACTAAACAATCATACTACTTTAAAGTCATGGTAAAATGGATACATTGGTGATTGTAAAACCAAATACTGAGTGCATAGACTACTGTATCATGAGAAAATGTTCTCCTAAAACGCATCTCTTCTCTTCCACAAAATCCAAATTAATGTGTAAGTATGACAGTGTTTTCTTTTTTTTTTATTATTGTGATAAAAGAAATACAGACTGTCTGTGCCTTGTTCGTGTGGAGATGCTCCATGAAGCAGAGAATATTGAATACACGTATATAAACGTAAAGTTGACGGAATTTATTTAAGTTTTATTCAACCAAATTTAGGTGGAATTTTCGTCAACTAAAATTTTACTAAAACTAAAAATAATTTGACTAAAGGTTAACTAAAACTAAATTACATTTTCATCAAATGACTGAGACCAAAACTACATTTTTAAATGTTATCAAAATAACATAGACATCTGTAGGATTTATAATGTTATCCATGAGTCACTACAGTCCTGTTTTTGGCTCCTTTGTTTCTGCAGATCCCAATAGCGGCCAGTGGGATCCGGGGACTGGGCTTCCTGGTCAGACACCAACTCCGAACAGAGGGCGGCGGCAGCATCTCACAGAGAATCATCACACAGTTTGTTAAGGTAAAGCCTTTGGAACCAACTCACTCCCTCTATATTAATAATATTACAATTTTTTATAGAAACTTGATAGGATTTTATCTTTTGCTCCGACAGTGTCTTCAGAACCAGTCCAGTGACATCCGGCTGGTGGCAGAGCGCGTGCTGTGGTGGATGTTCAAAGACCCAGCCACTCCCGCGATGGAGGCGGGACTCATGAAACCTCTGATCAAGACTCTTCTGGACAATACAAAGGACAAAAACACCACAGTCAGAGCCCAGAGCGAACACACAATCGTCAACCTGCTGCAGCTTCGACAGGGAGACGAAACTATGCAGGTAAGAGCTGTCGCGTTAATATTATGGCTGATTTTACCGCAGGGAATAGCACCTCCTTGGAAAGAAGGGGACATACCATACAAAATTTACTATTTTGAGGCAGCTTTTAACCATGTAATTTTGTTGTTTCCCTGTCAAATAGTATATACTGCACCTAGTGTAGTATTTTTGAATTTTGATGCAGGGAGAGCACCTTGTTTATCTTTACTTGACTTGTTTTCGCTCTCTAGGCACCAAAGAGCACTGCATCACAAAACAATTATTTGATAAAAACGTCCAAAGCACTTTTTAAATCCCCTTCTTAATACTTTTTCTATTTTACCATCAGGCCATCGTTGCAATCCTGGACTCTGCAAGTAACGATCTGCTGTCAGAGTGCCATCGCAGGTCTTTGAAGAAAATCTCCAGCCTCCCAGACTCCAATGAAGAGATCGACGACACCATTTTAACGTGATGGAGTTGGACTATACTCAAAACTCAAACCAGCTGACAAATCTTCACTGTACGAGGATTCCCAAACATCTCACTTCAAATGAGTTGTCTGTAAGGACTTTGCCAATTTTTTTCCCCCCAATTTATCTTCTTTTTGTGTCACATTGCACCATTATTTTAGCGGCCTTTATATTCAATTTAATATAAATTGTTTTATTTTTTTTACCCCTCAGTACACCGATGTGTGCTCCTAAAGCAAGAGGCCAATCACTTGGATTTTGAGTGTTTTGTCATTTATTTTACCAAATAAATTTGTGAATTTGTGACCTGTCAATATTACATCACCAGCTCAGTTCTGTGCTTTACTTCTGAGTTTATTAGTAGGAATGTGGTGAGATCTGTTTGGGCTGCAGCAACCTCTATAAGAATATGTTCTTATCAGTGAAACGGTTGTAAAATAAAAAGGTGATTTTCAAGTATTGTTTGAGATATGGTCTGATTTTGTTTATGTTTTAAACCCTGCAGATTAAAATATTGAAGAATCAGAGATTACAAGTGACTCTATAGACTTGAGTGACCCTAACCCTACGGTATTTTACACACTGATTACTTACTAGGAAAACATTAACAACAGACATTTCATTTATATAGTCCAGTAAAGCTAGTATAGAATAGGAGGAATAATTGATTCTGAATCTCCTGACGGGTGAAAGTTATTTTAAATTTATATTCAATAATATTAAACAAGCTATTATTAGTAATACCAACATTATTATTATTACAAATTACAGTATTGCAAATTTAGCTAATTTGAGCATATTAATACAGCATATTTTTTTCTCCTAAAACTGACATTTCTACAACATACTGTAACAGACAAAATTACAAAAGGATCGCCTGAGCAACCCACTGACAGAAGATACCTATGAGAACCATAAATATATTATTGGACTTGCACCTGTGTTTTGAATGGAGAGGCCGGTGTTTGGGCCTGCGCAGTGAGAGAGGGTCACAGTCGGGTGCAGTTCGGTGCAGTTCCACAGAAGCAGAAGGAAGCGGAGTTTCCGGCTGAAGCAGCGCATACAGAGGACCGCTGACGCCGCGAAACCAAACACAAACGCCGCGGGTCCTGGGGGGCTCACGTCCAACCATCGGTGCTGTCATCTTTACACTGGGGGACCTCGGGGATTGTGTCGATCTGAACGGACCAACCGGTGTTTGGAGCCAAAGCGGGCAAACGAGCGGCACAAGGCGGGCGTGAGCCACCACCAGCTACCGGCAATGGCCAGGGACTACGATTACCTCTTCAAGCTGCTCATCATCGGTGACAGCGGTAAGCGAGGCCGGGGATGCGTGACGGGAAGTGGGCCGCTGTATGTTTTTACTCGGATTTGGGGATAGGCAAAGCCATGGGTGTATCAACTGCAGAACAGTTGTATACATTAGATGGTCTGCGTGTATTCTTTTGCACAAGAACGTTTTACTTATGATGCAAATGCACCTTTCAGTCCTGCGGAGAGGGCGGAGGTGGCGGCTGGGCTGGGCATGTCTCAGGCCGGATATCGCCTTCAGACCTGCGCCCTCTGTCTTTCGAGAAATATATTTATAGCGAATTGGCGATGATAGATCCAAAGAAGAAAGTCTTTACTGCATTGTGAACTTAACCCCGTGACATTGAGATTTTGCATTTATTTCTGTTTTATGTTTGTAGCTTCATTAGCCGCTAAGGTTAGCTGAAAGTTGTGCTAGCATCCATTGCTACACAACCGTGTTGCCAGTATTTGGCGCTTTCGACCAAACCAGAGCAGCTGTGTGCGTGCGATTTATAACATATATATGGTTGTTACAACATGGGTGTTCAACTACTAGTGTACTTTTACTATATTTTTCCTCAATCACTCAGTCATTTAAACTTGACAGTTTTAAGTTGGTGACTGTCGTACCTGAAACTTTGGTGCTGATCTGGCAACGCTGATTTGAGCCCATTTGTAAAGCTGAGTTCACCACAGATGCGAAAGCTGCAGAAATATCAATACAACAGGTCACAGACTGTATGAGCCTGCTTGTTGCATGCACAAAAACTTATTTTGGCGTTCAGCCAAAACACAATGTAGTACAGTCATATGTCATTGGCTTGTTAGCATGCTAGTGTTGGCTGGAGTAAAGCAGAGGAATGTTCTACTCTTCTACTGTTCTCACAGAGAACTGCCTTGTTTACATCTTTAACAGTCTTTTATAAACTTCTTGTGATGAAATAATTTTTCATCAATAATATCAAATATTGCAGATTCTGTAGGAAGTATTACCAGTAAAACATTTCACACACTTATTGCCAATGTCATTTTATTGCAATAATGCATTTTGAGAATATTAATTATTCAGTAATTTTATATACCCTTAGCAAGACAAGGTAAAGTCATTGTGTCACATATGTAAGAAAGCTTGTGCTACCATTACTGCTTCTCAGAGCCACTGTACATTGATGACTCTGAACATGTATTGTTGATTATGTTGTATACAATCATTGAGGCTCCGCTCTGCCACAGCTGGGCCTTTGCCGCCTTCACACTGGACCCACTGTCCACAGAATCAAGTTGGGACCTTCACTGTCTGTGTGGAGAGACTTTATTGAAGAGAAGACCGTAAAAAAAACTCCTGACTTTTGGTTCAAAGTTCTCACTCTTTGCTGTGAATAGAAGCTAAGTGTGAACTAGGTCCTCATTTGAGTATTGACAACACATAATATGTTCACCATGCACATTGCAGCCAATTAGATTTGGTTTGTGCTGTTTACCAAACTCTAATCTGATTAAGAATCATTGTAAATTATTCTAACATTGTAAAACAAAGGTTTTTTTTTGTTGAAAATGTTATAGATTTTATGCATTTCTGATTCATAAGATGGAGACAGGAGTTCACAGTACACCTGCATTACTGCTGTTCATCATGATCTTTCATGAATTTAAATGTTACTATCTCTCAAGTATTGGTTTCTTTTCACCCCTGAACATCTTAGTCACACTTTTCTAAAGACTGTCTAAGAATAGAACGCCAAAAATAGAAAAGGCATGACTGCTCCTGTTTTTCCAATGATTCGGACCTGAAGGGGGGTATTTCACCTCAAAAGCCCGGTGCATAAAATCTGCCAAAATCTCAATTATATAATAAAGTTGGTGCGTTTGAAGCTTCAACAAAAGAGTGCAGCATTTTGTGTCGCGACCAATCAAAACAAGAGCCGACAATAATACAAACGTATGAATGGAGTCCCACCCACATCCCGAGCCACAGACTGAATTTCCACCTTTTACTTTTGTAACTTGACGACACAGTGACAGCGGATGCAGCCCACTCCTGCTCCTCCTCGTCTTGTCTTGTTTAAAAAAGGCTCGGATCTGGTTTCATCAAGTCCCAAAAAATGTCTCCAAGTTCTTGTTCTACAGTTACCAAAGCTATAGAAATATTTCAATAGTTCAGATTTAGCTCGAGGCACTGTTTAATTCAAAGTGCTATTCGAGACGCAATGCCAGTCTCCTAAAGTGTGCCACAGAACATTTCTTATTGCAGCAAAATAGATAAAAATGGTGCACAGCTCGGGATTGTGTTGTTTAAACCTCATAATATATTAAACCAATAAAGGATAGCGTGCTTGGTTATTTATGGACATCATCAGTGCTTTTCTGGACTAATAAAGCTGTTTCCTTATAGACCCTTCCAACTTTTAGAGCAGGGGTGTCAAACATTTTTCATCAAGGGCCGCATACTAAAGTGTAGACGGCATGGAGGGCCCCAGATCGTTGGCCTGTTCAGTCAAACATTTAACTGGTTTCATTTCAGAGCAGTGTTGACCTCTCCCCCACACATGTGTTTAATCTGGAACCTCTGCCTCTCTATGAAATGTTAGTTTTTGAGGTTTTAATTGTGTAAAATTAATTGTTGCAGAGAAAAGTATCATCTCTTGTGACGTGTGCCAATTCAACAAGAAGCTTGTGGGCCATCAAAAATTGGTCTGTTGGCCGCACTTTGGGCCCCTGTTTTAGGGGTTATTATAGGCGCTGTTATGGAAGTAAGTTATTGAGGTGAGGCACTGCAGGTGAATAGGGGACAACATGAAATTGAGTGATATCAAATTTATACTTTTTCTGTATAGACTATAAATATGAGGAAAAAATGTATTATAAGTTTTCCGTCATGGTATGTTTTCATATAAAAAGTAAAGCCTTTTATGTATAAAAATTACCTATATTTGGAAATCCGAATAAAGGTTAGAGCCAGGTTTAAATTTATGGTTTGATTTTGTTGATATTAGTTAGGGATATTAGGGATTTTGGATCTTCTGTTTAGTTTTTTAGTAAGTTAGTTACTACGAAGATTATAATTTCGCCTTGTTTGTTTGGGGTTCAAAACTCAATGAATCCGGCTCAGAAATAAATTTTAAAAAGTCCTCTGAAAAAGGAAAAGTCCTCTTAAATACTGTTTAGTACAAAACTGGAAAATTTGACGTTAGGCGCTACTGAAGTTTAGATGTTGCAAGAGTGTAACAAAAATGCATTTTGAGAAAATGGCCCTTGAACTTGAATCAATAAAGTCATTAAACACCATATTGTGATGATTCAGCAATTTATTTGTTTCCTGCCGAACGTTTACATGTTAGGAGAGAAAACTGACACAAAACCTGAAAATTCCAAGGTTTGGCCTGCAGTATGATGTAACCTGTTGCCCACTTGTCGCATTTACCTCTTCAGACCCTTTTCTTCCAGGTCATTAACACATCACTTTACAATATCTTCATAATTATCAACCAACATACTCTTAACCCCTACAATTATTTACAGTAGTTAGTTTCTCACGCCGGTTCACTTTTCATTCTCTCCACGCGTTTATCTGTATAATTAAAATGAGTTTAGTGAAAACATAACATTTGCTTGTTTTTTACATCAAGGCGTGAGAAAGCTTCATACTCTTAGCTCCCATAGTGTTTTCCATCTCCTCTTTAACTCACCTTGTCCTCGTTTGTATTTCAGGAGTGGGGAAGAGCAGTCTCCTCTTGCGATTTGCAGACAACACATTTTCAGGTGAGCGCTTCTTGCTTTGGAAGTACTTTTTCTTTTTAGCTGAGGTCGCCATCTTAGTCCTGACTCTGTCCTTCGCATGTGTGTTTTATAGGTAGTTATATCACCACGATCGGAGTAGACTTCAAGATCCGAACGGTGGAAATCAACGGAGAAAAAGTCAAGCTCCAGATTTGGGACACGGCGGGACAGGAGCGCTTCCGGACCATCACCTCCACGTGAGTCCAGCTGAGCTCATACAACAGACGGATAGGATTATGGTGGTCAAGATTGTTACGTTTCCTAAAATTCAATTGTGGAAACGTTTGTTGCACTGTCGACTTACGATTTTAAGGGTTTAACAATTCCAAATCACACATAGAGCTGGCCGATATTAACAACAATGAATATCTCAGTATTTTGGGGGGCTTTTTCAATGATGATGATGAAGCAATATTTTGCCAAATCGCAAAAAAGTACTAACATTAACATTAACATCATCCTAGGTTTCTTGAATAAACTACAAAAGTGAAGACATACTTATTTATAATAACCCTATTTTTTTTTATTTGTTATCAGCAGTTTTCTTTGCATATTTTTCTTGGTTTCTTGTCATTGGAGATGCACTCTATTATAAATGTGCTTATTTTCCAAAACACAATTGGAATATTATCTTCTAGATGATATATTGCCCTCCTCTAATCGACAATATCGTGATGGCACGCTAACAGGCGATGCAATACTGAAAAACAAACCATTATTCAATCCACCCATTTTCTTCCGCTTTATCCGGGGTCGCAGAGACAACAGTCTGAGCAGAGATGCCCAGACTTCCCGATCCACACACACCTCCTGGGGGATCCCAAGGCGTTCCCAGGCCAGCTTAAAGACGTAGTCCTTCCAGCGTGCCCTAGGTCTTCCTTGGGGCCTCCTCCCAGAGGGACGTGTCCGGAACACCTCTCCAGGGAGGCAACTAGGATGCATCTGAAACAGATGACTGAGCCACCTCAGCAATATGCAATATTCGGTTATATTTCGTTTACAAACAATTACTGAGGGAGCACATATGTTTTAAATTGTTGTGGTCCAAAGTCACTCCTACCTTTTTTTAACACATTTCTATCCTGGTTCTTCAAAGGAATTAGTTTCTAAACAGGTTTCACAACTTTAACAGGGTGTCTGCAAGGTCTTAAAAGTTCTTAATTCAATTCAAACAACATTGAGGCCCTTTTTAAAAAAGTGTTAAGTCTTAATCACTATTTAGGATTCATTTTGAGTTTTTCTTTTGGACAAAGTCACATATCAGTATTTTACTGTATTAGAATGTGCACATAAAAAACCCTCAAATCTCTCAGACTGCTTTATTATGTGTTAGACTCAAAGACTACACGGGAGCCTTGTAGTGACAGCATCCTGCACATGACCTGCATCATAAACCCCTCCTATAATAAGATAATCCTAGGGGAGCAAACACCACTAAAATGACTCTGCAATAACTTTCATCAGCTTTGCTCACGGTGTGCCTCGCTGCTTTCTCACTGGGCTGTCCTGGCCGTGTCAGAAAAATCAATTTGGAGAAAAGTTTACATTTGGCACAGCCGAGCAGGCACTGCAGCTAACATTATTTCCAAACGGAGTCAACTAATCACACTTTCAAGCCTGTCCCAGTTTTTATTCAGTGTTGATTGGAGCATTATCTACGGAGATTTGTCACTATAAAGTTGGTAGAAAGATATTGGTAATAACATAATTAAATAATAATTAATAACTACGGACATGAGGTCTGTCGGACTCAAATGTGTCAGTCATAGAACTTAATGTGGCGCAAAGTCTTAAAGGGTCTTACAGGTAGGTATTACATTTCACTTCAGGATTCCTGCTTAGGGACCAACTACTGTCACAATAATATAAACAACAATGAATAGCTGCAAGTTCAGTCAATAAATAGGCTTTATACAGTAATTAGATGCACAGTATTTTCTTACTAAACAAATCTTGTTCCACTACTAAAAAGGAAAAAGGCATAGGACCTTTAATTGCAATTACCTTGTAATTGTGTATTTACTTACTTATTTACTATTTACTAAATACTTGTGTATTTCCATGTGCTGTCTGTAAAATATTGATATAGCAATTCATGTTTTAGTTTTCTCTTGATTTTAGTGCCACTTAGTTTGTGAAGGGAATCTTTCTCTTTAAAACATCAATTACACTTAGCTCTAATTGCAATACTCGTCACAAATGTTGTAATTAGATGCTTTCCCAAATCTTGTAGCCGTAATCTGTGCTTGCACTGTGTGGACTTTAACTCTCGCCTGTGCGCTGGACGTCTTTTGGTGGTGCAGCGTTAAACCAGCGTCCGCTCCGAGTCACAACAGGCAGAAACACTGACGCTCAACAAAACTCCACAAAAGCCCCTTTGTTTTGGTCCCGGTCCAGGCTCCAGTCGGGACTCGGGACGCTCCTCATTTAGGCCAGGGCTCAGTGACCGTCAGCTCTGATTTGGACTCATGGGATAAATATTGAGTGTCTTTCTTTCTTGTATCGTGCCTCTCTCTTTCTCTAATAATGAAAGGTAGGGCAGCATGACACTGTATGTGATACAGGTGTGTGATATTGCAATATTTAACCAAACTGTTTTAACTGTATGTTCCATTCAGATTAAAAAATGAGTTGTTTGTGTAAAGAAACTGGTTTGCAGTGAGTGAAAAAGGGACTGACATTAATATAGACAGCCATAACATAAAGGGATCTGATCATTAATGCACTGTGAATACAACTTGTTATTCATTAAGACAATAACCTAATTGGAATAACAAAAAAGTCCTTCTTGACAAATAATAACCTAAAATGTCAATATTCTTTATGGACCTGATAACAGCTTCTTACTGCCATTGTTTTTATGTAGTTTTGCAAAGTCTCTTGTTATTGAGTTAAATAGTTTGTAGCTGTTCCCAGAGAAATCCCAGATCTGTTCAATGGGGTTCAAGTCTGGACTTTGTCTTGGCCAGTTCATCAGATCCAGCTCCAGATTCCTTTTTCCTTAACCATTATAGAAACATAAAAAGATATTTAGGTAAACGGAAATACTGTTAAATGCTGGCAGCAGTGACAAACACCTTACACTGGGTGGTGGTCTGATACATTTGTTAAGCACTGTTTGGAGATCTTCAACATATCACTACTTAACTACTTAAAGGTGGGATTCAGTCTATATAATCTAGCATTAGACTGCGTAATGTAATTAAATGCGTGATGTACAGGATGAAACATGATTGTACTCTTGATGTAAAAAGGGCATGTAGCTGAGCTTGACTCCATGGGCCTGAGTACAGACTGCAGCTCTTTACACAGTCGGACCAAGCGGCTCAGGTCCACCTCATCACAGACACAAAGCTGCTTTCAAATGACATGCAGCATGTCCAAGTATCGGTTCAGTATCAGATACTTGGAATCTGGATTTTTTTATTTTAGCTGGGATCGGCTCTGCACCCCTGAACAGGACTAAACCACATCTAAACTAGGCCTGAACCAGGTCTAAGGACTAACCCTAAATGGAGTCAATACATACAACAAATACTTTCTGAACTAAACAAAAACTACCACCAGCGTGACAGACACCACAGTCTGAGAGACATTATCATGGGTCAAATGTAAGGTACCTGTGATCTTAATGAGTCTGTTTCCTGTGTTGTAGGTATTACAGAGGGACACATGGGGTCATAGTGGTGTACGACGTCACAAGTGCAGAATCCTTCGTCAACGTCAAACGATGGCTCCACGAAATAAACCAGAACTGTGACGACGTGTGCCGGATATTAGGTGAGCTTCTCTTTTGGATTTGACTTTGAACGAAAATAGTGCGTCCTTCATTTCAGCTCTGGGACACTTTCCTCAATCCATTTAGGCTGTATTTATCAAGTCTGACTGAATATTTGTACGTAGATGCTTTATAATATAAGTCATGTACTTCTGTTTTCAATTTCCTGTGTGAATGTGTAGTTGTAGGAAAGGGGTCAGCTCCCCCCTCCCACTGTCGAGCCTGCTATTAAAACCAGAAATAAGATAAGACACTACCCCTACACTACACTCAACTTGCTCATACCCACCAAAACTAGACACACACACACACACACACACACACACACACACACACACACACACACACACACACACACACACACACACACACACACACACACACACACACACACACACACACACACACACACACACACACACACACACACACACACACACACACACAGAATATATGTATATATATAGAAATATATAATATAGTTATTTATGCTGTATTGTCCTGTCACCCAATCCCTTAATGTTTGTATGCACCCCCATCACTTCAAGTCATGTCTTGTGATCTGTACTGTACTGTCTGTATTTGTTTTATCAAAAATACAACCCAGTACAGTTGATGACTTGGAAACCTTTATTGATCTCACAATGGAGAAATGTACTCCACTATAATCAGGGCTTTTGGCCGCTTTGGAATACAAATGTCCGGTAAATATAATCACTGTCGGCCAAAATGACTGGCCAAAAAAAAAATATATATATATGTTCAGTGTTGGGGAGTAACTAAATACATGTATTTAAAATGCGTATTCAGAATACTCATTTTGAGTAACTGTATTCAGGTACAAATACTCTCTCATTTGAGGGTATTTTGAATACAGTTACTTTTCAAATACCAAAGGAATACAGAGACAGAGAGGAAGAAGAGAGAG
>OMNZ01095192.1:8640-21778 GCA_900303255.1 Lesueurigobius sanzi
TTCCGGACTATAAGTCGCACTGGAGTATAAGTCGCACCAGCCAAAAAATGCATAATGAAAAAGAAAAAGCATATATTTTGCCTACGATTTTGATATATAGGTTGGACCTGAGTATAAGTTGTGAGACCAGCCAAACTATGAGAAAAAGTGTGACTTATAGTCTGGAAAATACGGTACTTTTTGCAGTGTATTATGCCACTTTAAACTATAGGCTCTTTAGATTGTTGTGTCACGTGAACATAACCCATTGTGCAGGTCTTACCTGATGAGCTTGCGTAAACCTAATGTACAAAAAAAAAAAGAAAAGAGAAATCAAATAACTTCCTGTGAGATAATTGATCATGTTTTCCTGAAACAGTTAAACAGATTTCTATACATATTCAACACAGACTGAAATGTGCTCTCCTCCGTCTGTGCCTCTTGCAGCATCCTGTTTGCCGACATCGTGGGGTTCACCAGCCTCGCCTCACAGTGCACTGCCCAGGAACTGGTTAAACTCCTCAATGAGCTGTTTGGGAAGTTTGATGAGCTCGCTACGGTAAGTTTTGAAGCCGGAATTGCAGTCATGGTTGGCATTAGGGTCATCTCTTTCCTCCCCCTTATTTCCCAATGCTATGCTATTGTCCAGCCGTTATAGCACATGCAGCAGCTTAGCATGAGGTCACAGTGAATATACTCCAACCCATATGATGATGCCTAACGTGATTATCTCCTGCAAGAGTTGACGGAGCTTTTTTAATCTGGGCCAGATTCTCGCGCGGCTAAATGGTTCCTCGGCCACGCTGGAGGAGCTGATTGAACTGAAGGACTTGAAGTGCAGTTTGGCCTGTGCCAGTCCTTTTTCTTAGTTTGAACAAGAAGAAAAAAGCTCTCCATCTGTCAATATTTTACTCTTTGTCATTCCAGCGTTAAAAATCCACTCAACTTTTACTGTGAATTTTGCCACTCCGGTTTGCCAAAGATTTCCAACGCAACGCTCTAACACCCCAAAAGTTCTGAGTCAAACTTTCTGAATGCAGCGCGTGGCTGTTTGCTGAAGCGGCTCGGGCTGGCACGCTCCTCCATCGGCCCGGGAGAAGGTTACACCGCTTTATGTAATCTGGCCTCTCTTACTTACACTAGGCACATGCCCTTCAAACCCACTAATCCACGGGATTACAACTCACTCTTTTTGCTTTCATAGAAGGTTTCTAGAAATGTAGATCTGTAGTGCTTGTTTGTTTAAATTGTTTGTTAGTGAGCTGCTATGAAATGATTGAGTCATTGGATTGTTAATTGTCCAAACAGGATGGTATTAGGGCGGCCGCCATAATCCCCTCCGCATTTGACCCATATCCTTCAGTGCAGGCCAGGGGAGGTAAAGTGGAGTGCTGCAGTCACAGAGACTCTCTCCAGTTCATGAGCCAGGCAAATAGTCTGGATAAGAGTAACTTACTGGAGGGTTAGCCAATATTTGCTATATGAATGATTTAAGGGGTGACAGTGCAGGCAAAACTTCATTTTTTTTCTTTTTTTTAGGGCCAGTTTGCTCTTACATACTTTTTCTTGGAAATACATGACATCATCTTTCCAATAAAGTGTTTAATTATTGCACTAATTCAAAGTTTGTACATTCAATGACCATCTTCTCAAAATGCCTTTTTCTCACAACAACATCTGAACTTTAGTAGCTCCTACAGACTTGTCCTCATCACTATTTTGAAGCCTAATTTATTGAGTTTTGAACCCGTAAAAACAAAGCGATTTTTAGTGATGAAATCTAAATAATGTATTGAGCCAGGTTTAAATGTATGGATTGTTGATTAGTTACAAAGATGGGGATTTTGGATATCTTGTTTGGTTTTGGAATAAACTAGTTTTCAAATTCAAATTTCACCTTGTTTTAGTGTTCAAAATTCAATGAGTCACTCTAGGAATTAAATATTGACAATTCCCTCTGAACACGTACAAGCCTGGAAAGTGTTGGAGTCTGTAGGAGCCAAAGTGGAGTTGGTGTCGCCAAAATGTCATTGAACTTACAAATTTCCCATATACAGTAGCTCTATGGTGAAATGCTGAATCAGTACAATAATTACACTCCTTATTGTAAGGATTAGTTGTTTCTAGGTGAAATTGTACATGTTGAGAGATCAAACTGGTGCAGTGTGTCCCCTTAACTGCATCACTCACTTATTATCAGTAGCCTTTCCAGTATGAATGGCTTATATCTGTTTTAATCTATATTTCTGCTAAGCTCTATGCTGTGATTCTTGTGTCATCCCAAGCGGTTCAAACTTGTCAGCAATTGTCTTCGGTGCTCCCTGCCCTGGCGCCCGCCCGCTCGCTCGCTCGCTCAGGGGCCCTTTGGCAGAAAGTGGCCGGCTGTGGTCGCTGCCTTTGCCTCGCACAGCTCTTCGTAACTACAAGGAGCCACGGAGCGCCCCCACACCACCTGGCCACTCCGCGGGCCTGACAGGCAGCGCGGGAAGGGCGCCAGGAACCCACTGCTCTCCCACAAAGTGCCGACTCGCTGCCGACTCCTCCTGTGTTTTATTTCACACGAGATGAGTCTGAAAGCAAAGCAGAGACAAACAAACTGGCTTAAAAAAAATATCTTGCGTTGTCTACAGCTAGCAATCTAGAATGACAGATTCATGAGAGAAGAGTGGGTGGCTTATAAAATCTGTATGACTTCCTTCGCCATTCAGAAACATGGAGAGTACTGATGACAAAGCAATGTAACTTTTTTCTCTGTGGAGTGTGCACGCTCTGGCTGTGTCTGGATTATCTCTGGATGCTTAAGGGGAGATACTTTCACATAAACATATAAACCTAAAAAAAAACATATATAGACATATAAAAATGACCTAATAAGGAGTGTAATTATTGGACTGATTCAAAGTTTGTGTTTAGAATTATATGGGTAATTGTAACTTCAATGACCATTTTCTCAAAATGTGTTTTTCTCACATTGTGGCGACAACATCTCCACTTTAGCACCTACAGATTCAGTCTTGTACTTCTAATATTTAATTCCTAGCCTGATTTATTTAGTTTTATTCACTAATAACTACTGTATTCCAAAACGAAACAAGATATCCTGAAATACCTCTAGTTACAAAGATATAACTTAGTTACAAAGTTATATCTTTGTAACTAATATATCAGCAAAATCAAACCATAAATTTAAACCTGGCTCAATCCATTATTTAGATTTAATCACCAAAAATACAGGCAATTCTGGCTTTTATGTCAGTAATATACCGTAAAACTTTCAAATTGATATTACTCCATTGATTTTTCCTCCTATTCATGTGCAGTATCTCGACTTAAGCTTTCCCATTAACCTAAAACATGCACAATATGCTCTTGGTTCTTAAACTTTTCACATCAACCATGTCTTAAAATAGATGGGTGAAAAATGGATTACTAAAGCATGAAATACATCTAAATACATTAAAATGAATACAATTGAGAGCCGATGCTAATCTTCGACCTCGAGCCAGGTACTCCTGACCTAACCTGGAACGAAATCAAAAGGTGGGCCCCTGGGTGCTGCATGAAGGGTGCACACTGCTCCTGACAGATTTATCCTGACTCATACACAATGTTACTTTCATGACATATCAGCATCATAAAAATGGATCCTTTTGCTTTGGAGTTGGTTGATATTATTAAATTGTACTTCAAACTAGCTACCCGTATTGTACTTTCTTTCATGTACAGTAAGATTGATCAAATGTCTCCAAGTAACACCAAGATTATTGGATTTTTGTTCATGTGTTCATATATAGTAAAAGAGGAGATGTGTCAATGCAAATGTGTAGTCTGGTTTACTAAAGGCACCATTGTCTTTTCGAGAGGGTATAAACATTGAAGCTTTGTTCTTTGTCACTGCCTCAAACGGTGGCCAATTGTGTTTTTGACTTTTTTGATGTCCACAATACATCTATTGAAATGAGGCAAGATGAAAGAAACATTTTCCCCAATCAAATTTGAGCACAAAGACTTATTGTGCAACACAGTGGATCATATAATCCGAACAACCAGCACCAACGGGAAAATTATATTGACACTTTTTTGGTTTGACCATTAAAATGTGTTTTTTTGGCGATCAGTTTTGCCTCCCTGCTGTCAAGTCATTGTTTGTTTTGACATTGGTGCACAGAACACCAATTCATAGAAACTAATACTGAACATTTTTCACGATCCATAAGTCATTTTTTTTGTATCAAAAATGTTATGACTTAAAGCAGGAGTCTATAAGATTTCAAAATGAGGAGAGAGATTTAAATTGTGAAAGTAAACAATCTGACTTCCTCCCCCTCCCCTCCTGATTAAACACACTGACTCCTTAAAGGAATAGGCCACTATTTTCCATACTGAGATATGTTCTTACCTGAGCTTAGACGAGTAGATGCGTACCTTGGTCTTTGCGCGTGCCCTCAGTTACGTAATAGGCTGAAGATGTTGTTAGCATTAGCCTCTGCTACTGTATTCCTTTGGGAAAAAACTGGGGAGAAGTTAGAAGCCACCAAGCTCTTCCACGTTTTCCCAATTTAAATAAGTTTTCTGTGAGCAGTTACACGATCCAAGTACAGTTACACAAAATTATACATGTCGATTTTCTAAGCTGATAAAAAGTGGTACTATAAGGCGCATTATTACATCCACTTTCACTATTATTACTGCGCAGACATCGAAGTGCTCCTGAGGTGTTATTACTTTACTTTACATCGAAATTCTGTCCAGGCGGTCAATTGTATATTTGGATTTATTGTCCATAAAGTTCACCTCACCTTAATCAAACCCGGAACCTTGTAACTGTGAAGCACGAGCGCCACTGTGCCACCACCAATATTACGTGTGAAAAAAAAAAAATTGATCAGTACTTTTGGTGCCAGACAGGGCTAATATCACCAACTCACATTTTACAGGCAAAACGAACACTGCCTTTTGCTATCTATCTTTTGACATCTTTGCATACATTTCGGTGAACCTTAAAACTGGACACTGGACTCTTTGCCCCTCTCTGGCTCACTCCCAAACCATCTGCCCTGCCCGAGAAACAACCCAATCTGTCCCCTCTAAGACTGTAGTGCGAGTGCAACATGAATAGTTTTTGGACATGATGTGCTGTGTACTGTGTTGCATTCTTTCTCTATGGCAGAGTACCCCCACCCCCCCACCACACCTCTCTGTATGCCAGCTCCCCGACTCCTCCGCTGCTGCCTGTGATTGACGTGCAGCATGTCTTTTATGCCCCGCACTCCTCTCCTTCACTCTCTTCCTCTCTCATGTTTCCATTTTTAGGAGGCTCCGTGATGTATCTGGCTAATGTCTTTTTCAACTTCATCAGACTTCCTTGTTCCTCTCCCTTGCACCTACACTAAAAGCCGTGATGGTGTTTTCCCACATCACATTTTGACATTTGTTTGCCTAATAATATAACTGTGAAGTGTTTTGTAATAATGTGTGGGTATTTGAAGAAACAAATACTTGCCATCACTCTATCATAGTTTCCAAAGGGAACATTACTGTGAGGAACATTTTGCCTAAGTGTATACGTTTTAGTCAATACTGCTTCTGCAAGTTATCTTCACAAAGCATTTACTCTGGCTCGAGATGTCATTAGCTGCTATGCAAGTAAAAAAGATATATCCTGCAGGCCTTATTGTAACGTTGTTCTAGGGCTGCACGATGTGGACAAAGTCATATCTCGATATTTTTGGGCTGGATGGCGATATACGATATAACTCGATATTTTTTTAAACATCTGAATAAAGCGTCTGTTCCACTAATCAGAGCCATGGAGCTGATTTATTTATGTATTTATTTATTTTTATTTGTCAGGAACGATGCAGTCAACATAGTTACAAAAATAAATTGATTGATTGATTGAGTTACAATACAAGTTTGCAGCTGATGCGATGCATAAAGAATTTATAGCTTGTGCTATTTACAAATCAAGTCAAGCACATCCAGATTCCAGACATTATTAAGGTAAAGTACAACTATAAACCAAAATGTATGATAAATAAATACTATTAAAGATTTAGTTTCTTGGGTTTAGTGTTTTTAAACACTTAGTTGCGTTATTCACAGGCTGTACATTATATTTGGCTCTAGGGGGCGGGGCCTAAATGAAAACTTACTGCTGTAAATTTAACTCCACGTTATCGCTCATGTTTTGTGGCCGGTGGGTCCAGCCTGGATCTTACTGGCGACCACACGAGAGGCCCGCACAGGGGCGCGCGCACGTGGGAGCATGTTAGCACGTGCACGCAACCGCGATCCGTTTCGCAGAAGACTCATCCTGTTTTAGTTTGGGACCGACCTGTAATGAGTGAAACCGACAGTGTGGCTCAAACAGCGCCATGGGGTGTCTTTACAACACGGGGAACAATTAGGCAGAGGTTTCCCAGAGCATCGTGTGCCTCAGTCAGAGCAGCGAGAGAGATGGGGGAAACTGCGGAGAAGAGGCGCCACAGCACCAGAGGTGCAGGAAATGAATAGATGAGGAGAGAGAGCCTTTTAAAGCGCTGAAATGAGCGCTGAAATGAGCGCTGACATGAGCGCTGACATGAGCGCTGACATGAGCGCTGACATTAGCGTGACTCCAGCACTGATAGAGGACAGTTTAGGCTGGATCTTTGGTGGACTGGCAGACGTGGCCCCGCGGGGCGTTATGGCAAATTTCCGGGAGGGATGGCGGCGGGAAAAGTGACGCACGTATATCGTTATTATCAATATTGTCTGATCCTCTATCGTGCGGCACTAAAATCTCAATATAACGATAAATTCAATATATCGTGTAGCCCTACGTTGTTCCATTGTCAAAGACATACAGAACCTGGAGTAGCATTTCACTTAATTCACAGTTTTGAGTTAATCCTGGTCGTTTCCTAGTTGACTTCTACAGATCAGCGATTCGATCTGGAATTCCTTGGTAATTTTGCTAGGTAATTCAAAACTGTCCTTCACATTTTTAAAGCCCATAATCCAACATTGGATATGTATTGTGCTGTCCTGTGCTCAAAGTGTGTACACCGCTGTGCCACAAAGTTGCTAGTCATGTCGATTGATCACGTATGAGAAAAGAGAATGTTTTAAGCCTGTTTTCAATCCACGTTTACAGAAAATGTCAACTTTAAAGGCCATTTTGTGCTAAACGTTTTGAACTTTCAATGTTGTTCTATAGTTTTTAGAAGCTAGCAAAAATCAGAGTGATATTACGGTGCGAAAAGCGAACAATTCACACTGTAATCAATCTTTTTTTTCTATGTTCAGAAATGAGCAATTTGTATCTATTTATATAAACACTGATTTAAGTTGTACAAACAAGCATTTATTGCACGTTTGCATTTATATGTATATTACATCCAACAGAGTGTCTCAATAACAAGGTCTGCTACAAACACGGTGAAAATGCTGTCTCATGAGCAGGTGCAGGGATCAGTGCTGAGTCCTGCTGTCCTCTGTCTCTGTGGACCTATAAGCCCAAATTAAACATGGCAGTCTGGCTTGTTAACAGTGGATAAAACTTCTACGGTATAAAAATAACATTGTGGGCAAATAATGCATTCAATTTTCAGTTTCTTCGCACCCCCAGTTCTGTCTGGTGGCACCAGAGCTGGCTGCGTGTAGTTTTAATACGACTGGCTTCGGCAGTGTGCTACATAAGCACCTCTTCACCCTTGTCTTCCTATGCTAATGAGCCCACAGATTGCATACAATGCTGGAGGAGTCACATGGTGGAGGTAATCCTGCTCGGGTCTGAATCAGATCCTAAGCCGTGGCAGCGCAGATTAGCACAGGAAAAGTACAGGGTGAAAGTATGTGGCTTTACTATGACCCATTGCCTATAGCAGCAGGTTGTATATACCTCCAGTCGGTGTCCTTGAATACCCCCACCAGGGCAGCAGGTCACGGTGGCCTCCTCAGGACAAATTTAAGCACGGTGTCAGAATATGAATAAAGATGAATAAAAATGAATAAAGAGTCTGATGATAGCATGCGCATTGCAAATCATTTCTTGGCCTCTAATTAGGCTTTTTGTATATCAAAATAGCTAGTTTTTAAGGCGAGACACTGTAGATGAATGAGAAAATACATTTATATATTTATCAATTTCAACTTTTGCTTCAAGTTGACATTATTAGCATCTGAGGAAAAAATGTATTGGAAGTTTTCTTTCATTTTATAAAAAAAAAAAATAGGCTATTTTTATGTGAAAACATAAAATGACAGAACATTTTCTGTGTAAAAATAGCTTAAAGCCACTATAGCTACTTTTGGCGACAATAATGCATAGAGCCAGATTTAAAGGAATAGTTTTTACATGCATACATATGTTCTAACCTGGGCTTAGATGAGGCGATGCATG
The DNA here is from genome assembly GCA_900303255.1 of Lesueurigobius sanzi. Lineage (NCBI taxonomy): Eukaryota > Metazoa > Chordata > Actinopteri > Gobiiformes > Gobiidae > Lesueurigobius > Lesueurigobius sanzi. Next base: position 17,006 of record OMNZ01095192.1, read on the forward strand.
GCTGTCTGGTCTTTGTGCGTGCCTTCAGTCCCGTAAGACGAACAAAGACGTTAGCATTTTGGCTCTACAGTGTAGTCCCATGGCACCAAATTTCGGAGAAGTTAGAAGCCATTCCATTACACGTATGGTTTCATCCTGCTAACTTTTCAGTTACAAAGATTTTTGCCTTTTTTGTTGGAGATTAAAACACAATAAATCAGATGAGGATTATGTATTAAAAATCCCCCTAAAAACAAAACAACTATGTTCAAAATATTGTTATGTACAAGACTGGAAAGTTTGGAGTCTGTAGGAGCTACTACAGTGAACAAGTTGTTGCCACTATGAAAAATGCAGTTTGAGAAAAAAATTCCCAAATAAATCTCTGGAGAAATATTGAATCAATGAATTAATTAAACACCTTGTTGTGAACATTAGGCAAAGATTTTGTTTCCAGGAGAAAGTAACGAGACCAAACTGGCTCAAAATCTGAAAGAAGTCTTACCGTATGAAAGAGTATGAAATTAAACTACTTTAGTGTAAAAAATTCAAGGGACCGAATTGACCAATCTGAAGGTTGGCAATGTGATGCAGGTTACACAGCACACTGTTGCTGTGCCTTTGAGCAAGACACTTACTTACACTTATTTCTGTAGCTGTTGACACGGCTTCAAAAAAAGAACTGAGGTGGAAGTGGATTAAGGAAGGTTATGACTGGAACTAATTGTTTGCATATTATAAGTTGCCATTTTTGTTTGGGCAAATGCATGCTCTCAGTCGGATTGATATTATTTGATAGGGACAGAACAAAAAGCATTGTTACAGCAACTGATGCCATGTCCATAGGCCGTATAGCTAACAGCTAATTTGCATACCTGGTCACGATGATGGACTTAAGTGGAACATACTATAGTGTGACTTCTCAAACAAGCTAAAGTAAACTTGCCTGTAAAGATCTGTACTGGAGGTTGTTTATTGGCAGCCTTTCATATAGTTAGCATCAGGGCAACTTCAGCTACTGAGGCTTTAGAATATGGCATGTAATTGGTTCATTTTTGGGTGTGAAGGAGCAGGATCAAATCCCACTTAAGGTGCATACTGTATTTTATCCTCCTAAGCTCTAGAGACCCTAATAATGGGTCTGTGCTTTCAGATACAGTGTTTTATGCAGCAAAATATTCCAAAGTTGCAAATTAGACAACTGATGTGGAATTATCCATTTCTGTTGCTATTTGCGACACCACAGGGAGGAAAAAGGCCTTTTTGCGGGAAAAAGTGTATGTGTTTTTTTTCAGGTGGAAATCAAAACAACCCTTTGCAACCTCATTTTATTGTCAAACTACATCATTTATTATTATTTCACTTCCCCCGTCATCCCTAAACTCTACCAAATGTTTGGACACCTTAGCCATGATGATTTTTGGAGAAAAAGGCTTAAGAGGTTATGTCCCAACGTTAGATTTGATCCCCATTGCCCACTCCAGTCAGTACATGGCATCCAAACTTCTTCTTCCAAACTGCATGCTGTACAGTTTATTGTTTCTATGTGCATCATGGATTAAATGTATCATGAAACGATCCATGAGTCATATGACAGGCCATCTTGGGTTCTAAAGGCCTTTTCATGTCCCCACCTTTGTGTTCCTTGATATTCCTGTCCGCTGGTGCACCCGGCGAGAGCGTGATCGTGCGCCGCAGTTACCATGCATCCCCTAGCTTATACTCCCAGGCCTCCCGCGTTAAAAATAGAGCATCCATCTTGTCTTGAGCCCACCGATGTGCATAATTATGAGTCTTTGTGCTTCTCACATGCATGGCCAGTGATCCCATTACCTCCATGGAAACCAAAAAAAGGCCCGCGACACAGTGTCCACAGTGAACTTCGTCTTCCTAGTAAAGTGAATGCGTTGCTCGTAGCCTCCGATAATGGTTTCTATTTGTGAACGCAGCTTGCTTTTTTTTTTTTTTTCCAGGCCCCTTGTATTGTGTCTGCAGCGATGGGAGTGAATCACGTCGCTGCCTAAAGTGAGAGCGATCAAAGTCAAAGTCTGGAGAGTGGGGGAGATGCTATGAATGGGATAAACAACATGGAACATCTCGGGGACCCATTGTTGAAATGCAACTGCGTTTTCCATGTCTAAATATAGGCCTCAGATGGACAGCTGATGAGGTTCAAAACATTTTGGCTGCACACTGTCCTTACGTGATGATGATGAAGCAAGATCCATTTTAAGCATCAAGCAAATCAGCGCTAATGGTGCGATGTGAGATCTGAGGATGGGACTAGTTTCCAAGACTGGGAGATTTTGATGTACTTTTTTATTAGACTTTAATGCTTTTTAATATCTATATTATACTTGTAGTATATTTTGTCTTCCAGTTATAAGCACATTTTCAACCAGGATCCTTTAGTGGAAAAGCACTGAATCCAAACAGAGAACGTTAGTGAAAAAGACCTGATAAACAATGGTTTATCTTAGGTTAAGGCAGGGGTGCTCAAACTGCGGCCCTGGGGTCAAATGCGTCCCTCAGACCAGTTTTTGTTGTCAAGGTTCTTCCTGAACTGTTACACATCACCAGAGATGTTGCTTTTTACTGTAAGTTTATTAATTTTATATTATTATAACTTTAATAACTGATCGTAAGCAACTATTCTTCAGTCTTCATCTGTACTCTGTAGTTGAAGTGTCGGACGTTCGATCTTAGTCCAAAGATCGTCCTCAGCGAATAAAGACTTCACAGCCTCAGTCGGCTGTGCATCTCCACCTCAAAGCCACCAGGCACTCATTTGAGGACAGTGAAGTTAAGGTTTTATCGAAAGAAAGTAGATGGTTTGAGAGAGGTGTCAAAGAGGCCATATTTGTTAAAAAAGAGAATCCATCCATGAATTGCAATGGTGGACTTAGGTTCAAGTTAGATCCAGTCTACAACAACATATTGAGACAGAAACCAGTTTGTAACAACCTTAGAGTGAAACCATCTCAATGTCATGCTAATGATCCTGGACTACTGGGCGGAGCAGGGCCATAGCGAAGTATCAACAACCTTAGAACTTAGCCCAGGGTGAGACAATACAGAGGTAACGAGCCCTATTAAGAATAGGCTAAGATGTTTTCCAACCTTTAGTACCAAGAGAGGAGGCTAATGGTCAGAATCAGATTTAGCCTATTGTGAGTGTTTTAGGGCAATGGGGGAAACCGGAGCACCCGGAGGAAACCCATCTAGGCACGGGGAAAAACAGAAAGACCCACGAGGTCTGGGAATCGAACCCGAGCCTTCTTGCTGTCAGACAAGAGTGCTACCCACTCAGTCACCGTGGTTTATTAACAGCTGTGGAAGAATCATGACATGTAGCTGAAATGTCAAGATGGAAGCAGAGACGAAAGCTTCCAGACTGAGATTCAGGTAAATCATAGAAGTAACTGTTCACAGCAAAATCACCACAAGGGTGTGGCAAGAATGGATGAGTTTGTTTATAACTTTGTGTGAAGTAGGTTGTCTTCACATTCAAGAATTTGATGATGTCATGATCTCAGAATACAACTCAACAGGAGAGAAACAGTTTTTGATGGAAATCTGCAAATCTCTAAAAAGAAAATTGACAAATGTTGAACCTAATCATTATTTGGTAGTGATTGGATTGAAAAACCTGCCATATTATTCTTTTGGCTGAAAGTCTTTTCTACTGGCCAACATCATGCACATTTTAGAAATTTGTCTCCACTTTTGGACACTATTATGAGAAAATAATCAGAACTTAGTTTCAGAGAAGATAATGAACTTCTTGAGCATTTTGTTTAATGTGGTTTATTTTAGTAATGATAGATAAATTAGCCATAAAGCCATAAACAAAAAAACAACAACAGCATTTGACAGTTACCATAGTTACCACCGCAAAATTCCTACCCACTCCCCCCTGTCAATTTTAAAATATAGGCCATTTCGAATGTTGTGATGTCATGTGAACCTATTCATGGAAATCACTAACTTCATAAATCAACTGAAATGAAATGCCAGATCGGAGTCGTCCAAGCTTTTCAAATGACTCACATGTGACTAGTAAAGTTAATTAATTACTGTATGTTCACATTGCCAATTTGTTTCCATTCGCAGGAGAACCACTGTCGGAGGATTAAAATCTTGGGCGACTGCTATTACTGTGTGTCTGGACTGACGCAACCCAAAGCGGACCACGCTCACTGCTGTGTGGAGATGGGGCTGGACATGATTGACACCATCACGTAAGTGTATCAAACTGTGTCTATTTTAACAACCACGAGTATTGCATTAGTGTAAATGTACTCAAGAGCTGGATTGTTGAGATTGTCACAAGAGAACGTTTTAAAGTAGGACGAACCGCAGCCGGAATAGCCGTGTGAGATGCTATTTCTATCTCACACTTAACTTTGAAAGGAACATTCAACAAAACAACAGACGGCTCACAGAAAAGGAGCAATTATGGCACAAAATGTTTCCTCCAAAGATAAAATTGAACAAAAAAAAAAAGCGTAACATTTCTTATTAGATGTTACATAAAAGCCAGAAGGAGGCTCTGGTCAAGTGTTTAAAACTCTGAATCCATCGTTGGACCCGTTCTGAGCCGTTCTGTGCTGAAAGAGCCTGATTTACTAAGCCAGGTGCTAAATTGAAAGTACTGATTTACCTAGGGTGACCAGATTTTTCACAACTGGGACAAAATTGTTTTTTTTTTTCATGTTTTTCATACATTTTTCTCGTGTTCTCTTATATCATTTTTTTTTGGTGTCCATCCATCCATCCATTTTCTTCCGCTTT
>OMNZ01095194.1:0-11290 GCA_900303255.1 Lesueurigobius sanzi
AACATGACAATGACCCGAAGCACACAGCCAGGAAAACCAAGGAGTGGCTCCATAAGAAGCATATCAAGGTTCTGGAGTGGCCTAGCCAGTCTCCAGACCTAAATCCAATAGAAAATCTTTGGGGGGAGCTGAAACTCCATGTAGCTCAGCGACTGCCCCGAAACCTGACAGATCTGTATGGAGGAATGGGCCAAAATCCCTGCTGCAGTGTGTGCAAACCTGGTGAAGAACTACAAGAACCGTTTGACCTCTGGAATTGTTAACAAAGGATTCTGTACCAAATATTAACACTGATTTTCTCATGTGTGCAAATACTTATGAACCCTAGTAACATACAAATAAATCATTAAAAAATCATACAATGTGATTTCCGGACTTTTTAGATTATGTCTCTAACAGTGGAAATGCATCTATGATGAACATTTCAGACCTCTCCCTAAAAGTGGGAGAACTTGCAAAATTGCAGGGTGTGCAAATACTTGTGGGACTCACTGTATATGGTTGATTGGGAGAAAAGATCCTGCATGTTTAGTTTATTGAATCTCACTTTCTAATTATACTGGTACAGCAAGACAGGACCTGAATGTCTGCACTTGACTACTGGAAATATTATATCCTGAGTTTTGTATTTATGGGTGTGTAAGGTACATTTATGTATATATGCTATGGCTGGGTGTGTGTACGTATATGTACATATACGTATTATACATGTAGTGATTTGTTGAACGAGTATTGAGTCAACATAAATTACTGAATGTAAACAGTAGTCACAGGAAAGCAGTGTATGTCAGGGGTAGGCGAAAATAGCCTTCTCCTTTTGACCATTGTGTAGTTTCTTTTCTTTTTTTTTCTCTTCTACCTGTGTTGTTTTTTATGTACATGACAACCCAACTGCCCAAATAAACTAAACTAAACTGTAAACTTTCTTTTCAATGCATTTTACTTGTATTATAAGCTTTACTTGTATTATAAGCTTGGCAGAAGGCAAAATTGGGCAGCATCAATCTTCCTTAGCTCTTTGTTATAATCATAAATATACACATAATGATTTGTTTCATTTGATAGTTTAATTAACAGGGGTTTATGACTACATTGTCTGTTTTACTCTTGACTCCCATAACTGCTGTCAACGGTAAAATACGTGAAAATATTAGCTTTTGAATTATGGCTGAAGAGGTTGGAAAAGGCTGTTATTTTGTGGCCATGAACGCAGTGATTAGTGAGCAGCCTTAATAACAGGTTCTGCGTTGGTGCTTAAGTCTGCTCCTCCCTGCTCTTCCAAACACACCTGGTATACACCCACGGTCAGCAAAACAATAGGCTCCACCTCAGTAACTGCAGCAGCCTGGTCTGACCTCCGCCCTCTGCGGCAGGACCGGAGGACTGCACGGCACAGATCTGTGTGGAGCTGTGGTGATGTACAGTGTCACTGAAGGTGTGTGGTTAACAAGGCTGGACATGCAAAGCCTCTTAAGCTAATCATATCACGCACGCCATAATTAAAAATAGTCCAATAAAGCATGGCTGTGTCCATACAGTTGTGTGGTGAAGAGGATCGCCCGTGCAATTCAACAGTAGCTTTGACTTTGCAGTTTCTGGAAAATCCATAAAAATAGATTCGGTTGCACGTTTTTTCATGCCCTATGGAGATAGGATTTTGAGGAATATATTGTTTTAATTGCTTAGTCACTGAGGCTACCTGTCAGGAACAATGGACCCCTCTCCAAATTTGAGAGCTCCTGACTAATAATCCTTAAACCATTTTGATTGAACCATGACGTACTCTCTTGATGCAGCACTAACTTGGATGCATTACAAGTTTACATACTGTACCCTATTCAGCAGGGCTCTGAAAGCAGGGTGTGCAACCAATTTGTAATAAGTCTTCAACCACACCTTGTTCTTGCACAACTTCCCTACTCCCTGTGTGCACACCCAAGCAACTGCATGTGTGTGCAGCTCGATATAGGGCCTGGCTTCATGGACGCCCTTTTCCAGCTGCCCCGCTGAACTATGCGCTGAGGGCACAACTGAGGTCTGACCCACAGAGACACTTCTCCTGACACTGCAGCTCCCGTTAACTCCTCCTGTCCCCCGCGATCATCGCGCTGCACTGTGACTCCTGCTTCACTGCCTGGACAAGAGCATGATGTGTCCCTCCACATTCACTTCACGTACTACATATACAAACAATACAGAGCCATACTAAACAAGCAGTGTTATACATGCAAGCAAAATTATACTGCAAAAGGTCTTTTTATTTCCCACAAGAATCTAGTGACGCTTCTACAACCGCAACAATCACAGTCTATCCCCAGCTTGTTACAAATGAAAGTGAGACACTGCAGGTGACTGGCTAAAACAATGTTATTGAGTGATATCGATTTGAAAGGTTTGTTGCATATTACTGGCATAAATATGAAGAAAAAAAATGTTCATATAAAAATAAGGTATTTTATATGTAAAAATGGTCAAAAATACCCATATGTTTTGTGATTAAATAATGGATAGAGCCAAATTTAAATGTATTGTATTGTAAATGTATTAAATGTATTAATTTTGTTGCTGTATTATAGTTAAAAAGATTTGTTCAGAGGGGATTTCGGATATATTGTTTAGTTTTTGAATTAACTAGTTAATTAACTAGTTAATTACTAGATTAAGTAATCTGTAAGAATTCAAATTTTGAGTACAACAAGCAATCAATCATTTGTAACGCCCAATATCACAACAGGAGTCATCTCAAAGGTCGGTACAAACACAAAACAAGTCAATATCAAACATCAAACAATGAATAGTCAATGAGATGTCAGCGTGGGGTTTCCCACATCCGGACCTTCCCCCGCGGCAAGGAAAAACTCAAGAAAAACCATGTGGGACAAAACGGAGAAACCTCGAGGAGAACCACATCGGGGAAGGGATCCAACTCCTATGGACGGATGGGCTAGATGGTTCCCAGGCTGTAGCTCAATAAATCAGGCTAGGAATGAAATATTGGAAAATCCCTCTGAACAAACCTTCAAAATACTATTAAGTGCAAGACTGGAAAGTTTGGAGTTTAAAGTGGAGACATTGTTGCCACAATGTGAGGAAAAAATGCATTTTGAGAAAAAGTCATAGAAGTTATACAATTTCCCATATGCAATAATTACACTCCTTTTGTGAAGATTATGTAATTTGTTTGTTTCCAAGTTGAAGTCTATATTGTATGTTAAGAGAGTAAACTGGGCCAAAATCTGAAAATTGTCTCCCCATAAATTCACGTTTTATGATAAGATAAGATAGTTCTTTATTGATCTCATAATGGAGAAATTCACTTGTTACAGCTCTCAGGACAGGATCACACAGGTTTTGTAAATAGCTCTTAACACCAGCCATAATGAATGAATGAATGAAATATAGTTTTAATAGTTTTAAAAAGAACTGAAATGGGTTCACACTCGTCGCACTATGTACACAACTTCCTGTCAGGGTTATCTAAACTCTACATTTGTTCTCATCATGACTCTATTACATCTCTGTGGTGACGAATTAGATCACTGTCACAGCTTGAAGTAAACCCTCTAAGACGGCAGTATCTCTGACTCCACTGCGCTCCGACAGAGAGAGTGAAGGCTGCTGACCCCACAAGTTTTTCTTTCTCCCACACGTCCATCACCTGCTGTGGATCCCCGTTTGTGTTGTCGCTTCTCTGATCTGCACTTAGCCAAACCAGGTCAGAAGATAAAAAGAGCTGGTCCACAGAGCAGCCTTTGAAGTGCTGATGGCTATCACAGGTGCACCCAATGTAAACACTATAAAAGCTGGCGCCTACAAAGACGCTTGTGCACAGAGAGGCTGATCGCACCTGCGGACATAATTACAAAGTGTTTAAAAAGGGAGTTGTCGCGTGGGATTACATTCTCGCTCGGACGATAACACTGGTGACCTCTGAACTTGAGCGTGAGGGTCGGGGGAGTGGATTCCTTGGGAGCAGGAGTTGACAGCTGCTAACCACACAGTAGAATAATTACACACGCCCAGATCACTGTATCTACCTCCAGGGACATGTGTTCTATTAAAGTACAATGCGAAGATGAGTGAAGTTTCACAGGCTCAACCCATTCCTTCATGAGCAAAGTGAAGTGGGCTTGAAACCTCTTGAAGCTGTCCCCCAATCTGATGTTCAACAATACAGTACACTACAGCCGAATGCAGGGGTAGGCAAGTTTGCTTGATGGATTTTCTTCATTATCAAAACACCAAGGGCCAAACCTCCCAATTTTATCCCAAAATAAAGTACCACTTTCTACAAATTACTAGTGTTGCACATCATCAATTACCTCATGATATTGTGGGAAAAAATGGGGCTGAGGCTAGCAAGTAAGTTTTTGTATATTTAATCAAGAAAAGGGTAACAAAGAATACAGAGTAACGCAGACATTATGTGGTTCTCTTCCCTTGTCTGTTCCCTTGTCTGTTCTCTTGTCTGTTCTCTTGTCTGTTCTCTTGTCTGTTCTCTTGTCTGTTCCCTTGTCTGTTCTCTTGTCTGTTCTCTTGTCTGTTCTCTTGTCTGTTCTCTTGTCTGTTCTCTTGTCTGTTCTCTTGTCTGTTCTCTTGTCTGTTCTCTTGTCTGTTCTCTTGTCTGTTCTCTTGTCTGTTCTCTCGTCTGTTCTCTCGTCTGTTCTCTTGTCTGTTCTCTCGTCTGTTCTCTCGTCTGTTCTCTCGTCTGTTCTCTCGTCTGTTCTCTCGTCTGTTCTCTCGTCTGTTCTCTCGTCTGTTCTCTTGTCTGTTCTCTTGTCTGTTCTCTTGTCTCTGAGGCAGCTCAAAAGGTCCGTTCTTATACCAGAGTTTGGTGTGTCTTTGGACGGTGCTTTGTCTCCCTCTGATAGAGAAATGTCCCCTGTTAATGTCACTTCCATGGTGTCACCCTGTCCTTCGTTGACCCCCGATTGTTTTCAATAGCCAAAATAGAAAGAACTGTCCTCTCATCACATATGAGCAGAAAATGCAAACAAAATATCGACAATATATTAAAATAGATATATTGACGAGTTAAAATGACTGGAATTAAGAATATTTGACCGTATTTTGAGTAATTCTGACTTGCCAAGTAAAAAAAACTATATGGAATACGATTTATTAAAATGAGATTTCTCATCATAAGAAATTGCATCTTATTTTAGGAGCAATAAGATGCATTGTCCTGTTCCAAGTCCAAACATACCTGCTCAATTCAAGCTAAAATACTCTTTATAGAAAATTTTACAGATTTTTAGATTATCCATATGGGGTGTTTTTCCTGGACATTTTAAAGAAATTGACAGTATTTTCTGCATTTTTTACTTATATACTTACCAATTTAATGGGTATTTAGTTGTTGATTTGTGCAGTAATATTTCCAAAAATCATCTTAGGGGCCAGAGGTTCTATGCTGGAGGGCCGGATTTGGCATCATGTCAAGGGTCAAAGCAGTGCTTACGCAAGATCATTATGAGTAAGTTAATTTATAGAGTTGTTTGTTCATGATTCTTAGGACCGACATGAAAGAAGCAAAAAGTAAAAAAAATATGGATCAATGGCTAAATAAACACAATCTGCAGGAAAGATATGTACAGTAAGTGTTCATCCCTCATTTAAAATGTTGCTCAAAGCCTTGAACACATGGGTCTGTCCTGAAGAAGTACCGTGCTCACGCTGATGAGAGGCTTAGGGCATGCAGCGGATTGTTTATAACAAAGTCTCACTTAAGTATCAATTAGGGCTGTCAAAGTTAACGCTTTCACTCAAGATTCATCCAAAAATAATGAATGCATTAATCATGGATTAATCACTAATTAATCGCTCCAAAGAAAGTGGAGTTTGGTAACGTAAATTTACTCAAGGCGTTTGTATAAATCAGTGTTTCTCTGATATGGCATTGAGATCTCACCAAGGCACCATCAAACAACAAGCCACGACCCAAAAGTAAGTTTCATTTGTTATTTATACTGTAAAGTACTAGAATTTACACAAACTGTTGTGTTGAATAAGTATTAAATCAACCTAATAAGCTGAAATCATAATAAAAAGTTATTAGCTTAGTTTATTAGTGTGTTTCATGTCAGGGAGATGTAAATAATAAATAAATAATAATAATAAAATTGACTGTGATTAATCGTGATTAATCAAATTTCAAAAGCGTGATTAATCAGATTAAAATAATTAATATATTGACCATTGCACCAGTGTCAATACATGGGAACAAAACAGAGGCTATACCTCCTCTGCTCTGCCTGATCCTGTCAGACCTCAGACGCTACGCAGGGCAGGGCCTGGTCAGTACTCGAATGGGAGAGCGGGGAAAGGCCAGGAAGCCTGAGTGAATGTAGTATGTGTGAGTGAGTGTTGGTGGTGGTCAGAGGGGCACATATTGGCCTCCATCAGCCTACCCCTGGGCAGCTGTGGCTGCAATAGTAGCTACCACCACCAAATATGGAGTGAATGAATAAAAAAGTGCTATATACTGTAAAACCAATGAATTATTATCATTATTATAAAAAATAAACTGAATATATTTTATCGTAATAATAGTGAAAAGTTCTCAAAATAGTTCATAACAGGAAAATGTCATGTGACTAACACATAAACTGTCAAATATACACATTAAAAATCACTTTATCTGACTTGTTTTAGGCATAATCAATGTAAAAAAGGTTAATTTCTATCTGTAAATTGTTGTAGTATGGTACTGTCTATATCTATATTCATGCTGTCTAATTGTGTGCAAATATAGCCTAATCTAAACTGAAATCTTAGAACGTATAAAAGCTTTGTACAACATGTTGGTCTCTCTTAAACAACAATAAAAGAGAAAAGCCTTTCCAATTTCCAAAAGACTTTCAATAATAATGTACACATGAGTAAGGTGCACTTAAGTTACATCTCCAGGGGGGCAGCTCCCGACAGATCTAAACACTTTCCAGGTGTTACTCTGGTGACAGAGTCAAAGCAAGAATAAAACCATTACATAAGCCCATAAGCACCTCGGGGACCCCCCATAAGGACAGCATGACATCAGCATGACATCACACACGACCGTTCTCATCTGCTCAAACAGACAAGTGGAGTAAATGGACTAGTAGGAGGTGCCCCGCTGAAAGAGCTTTGTGCCCCTATGGGAACTTTAGGGTCAAAGGTCAATGCTAGCATGATTACACGCAGAGTTAACACAGAACATCATAATTCTGCTGCTCTCTTTCTCAGAAATGTTATGCTCAAGAAAACAGTTGTATGTAAAACAAGTATTTTTCTTGGTAGTGGAATGAAAGTAGTTTTGTCCTCCGTCAGTAATCTGAATTATATGGAGCAATTTAATTTATTTATTTACTTATGTGCACCTGGGTCACCACATCAAATCATCTACTAGATTGCACTGATCTACTATGTCCCCTGTGACTCATTTGTTTCAAGAGTTAAAGGCCCTACACCTGATTTTTTTTTTTTTGGTTTATAACAATGAAATAGTAAGCAAACATTTAGACTATTAGTTGTGGGCCAAACTCATTCCCAACATTCATCCCATAGTGCCTTCACATTCAGTTCTGGGATGCTTAGGGCAGTTGAAGAGATGCTGAGTGTTATGTGGGAATATAACGATGGGTCCAGGCGGGCCGTATAAGAATTTAGCCTTTTTGAGTAGCCTGTGCAGAGCTGTGGATGGGTTTATAAGCACGTGTCACAAATTTTAGAGAGATTTAATAATAATAAAAATGCAAATAAACAAATACTGGCCCACAAGCTCACAATGAACTAAAATGTTTTATAATTATATGGACATTTTACACAAACCAATATTCAAACCAGTAACAAAAATATCAGGTATAGGGCCTTTAGGTTATTTGTCTGCAAAACTGTAATATAGGGTGACCAGATTTTTTTTTTCTCTCTTTTTTTCATGTTTTTTCATCATTTTTCTTGCGCCATTTTTGTCATCTTTTCTTTTTTCCTTTGTTTACAGGTTTTTTCATAATTTTTCTAAAAAACTTTATCTTTTTTTCGTCATTTTTTTTTTCATTTTTCATCATTCTTTTGTATTTTTTCTTTCTTTTTTTTGTAATTTTTTCATAGTTTTTCTCACATTTTTATTGCTTTTTTATCGCATTTTTTCGTCATTTCCTCCGTGTTTTCTTCTTTTTTTGTCTTTTTTTTTCATCACATTTATTGTCTTGGTCAAAAGTCATAAAGTATAAAGTAAATATGCGGCTTTGGACATGGCACTGGTGAAAAACTGGGACAACTGGGACAGAGGTTGTGTTGTGGGAAAATTGATGGTTTCAGATAAATTCACAGGGACATGGGACAGAGGCATGGGACAGAGGCAACAACTAAATACCCATACCCATACTAGGTAAGTAAGTAAAAAAGGCTCAAAACTGGGACTGTCCCGGGTAAACTGGGACGTCTGGTCGCCCTACTGTAATATACAGGTGGGATATAACCATCAAAAATGGTTTAATTGCTATAGTAAGTGTTTGCATGTCATTATTCCTAATGGATTCAAGAAACACAATGAAATGTTAAATGGCTTAATTGCAAAGAGGAATGCCAGTGACTTTCCAATTAAACACTTGTATAGGAAACATTAAACTCTTATCTGATGGCACTGTAATCCCTTTTAGATTAACTTTACAACTTGGCAGTGGGCAAGTCCCCGCCTCGCCGCTGTAAATCAACAGAACAAAGACTGTGTGTTCCACTGCCGCCAATTCATGTCCTCCCGCTCAGCGCTAACAAACTTTCAAACAGCCGCTGACATAATGAGAGCCGTTTGCCCCAGTGCCCCCCCCAGACAAACATTAACCCGAGCCGTGACCCTACCGCTTGTCAAGAAGATGAACATCTGAGACTGGGGTAGAAAAAAACAGCATTCCTATTCCCGTAAGCCAGGAAGGGGGAGGGAGGGGGATTTTGGGAACTTTAGTGAGTCATCACTTTCTTTTGCACCGGCGAGGCCCCTCTGGCGTTACACCACAGACTTGAGTACCTCCACGGCTGATCGCTCAGTCATGTTTTCAATGGGCCCTGTTCACGTTTGACAGACGCCTCACAGTGAGCTGCAGAGTTGGTGAGCTGCAGCTGTCCAGGCATCTGTCACCACTATCAACAGGCTTTGTGAGACAGAGAAACCTCAGGAGATAAGCCAATCCAAACCCCATCTGTAAACATGTACTGGCTAGAGCAGGCGGGATTGTCTGTCACTCAGACAAGTGTGTGTTCATGAAGTTCAAGATCGAGTTATAGATATGGAAACAGACAGGGATGTCTTTTACCTTTGCTGTTTTTAATACTCTGTAGCTGCAATCTGTAAGTGTTTAACCTGAAGGGCCACTCCACCACTTTGTCCATGTGAACAAGTTTATAATTTCAATTGGTGGTGATCAGAGGCAATTGATGCAGATTAAAGAATATATAATATAAGCGTAAGATAAGATATACAGTAAGTGTATGACTAATTGTCTTCTTTGTCGTTGCTGTTGTTTGTTTGTTTGTTTGTATGTTTATTCTTTTTAATGTATATGGACCTTTTATGTGACTGAATTATATAAAATATAATAAATAATGAATAAAGCGATGTAAACTGTGTTATGTATATGTATCCAAGACATTACTATATTATTACATGCATTAGTGAGCACATAGGAGCTTGAAAACACTGGATGATGACTTGCTGAGATTTACGACTGTGACACTGGCCTGCTGACGAATGCTTGTAAACCAGACCCAGTTCAAATTTTACACTTTTTACTACATCTTTTGAGCAGACCATAATGGAAAGTGCTTAAATACTCATTCCCTTGACCACAACTTTTACTACTCCTCTGTCTTTTCCTCATCTGAGCTCCACACTGTCACCGCTCTCAGGCACTTATATAGCCTGCTTGTTGTAGAGACTGACATAACATGAGCTTGTGGTTTAGGGACTCTCCACAGCGGGCCCCTACACGCTCCACAATAACACCCTTAAAGCTTCCATTAGGGGGGCCGTTTGTGCCGCTTTCCACAGTTGGGGCCGACACACGGGGCTGTTTATCGCTCTAATGACAGACCCAACAAAGGGTGATGTCATCAGGCCGCGCCACAACTGCCCACTCTCCTCGGGACCACAAGTGATTGATAGGTCTCCGTCTCAGTGGCCTCATTGTGTGGCTGCGGCCCAAGTGTTGTGTGCCCGTGCAGCTACCCTGATGAGTAACAGTGACTAATCCAAACAGTGGTAGAAAACAGGCGCACTGCATAAAGAAGGCAGTTCCCATGTGACAGGGCTTTTGATTGAGTGGATGTATAGGCTACCCATACCCTAGACAGAAGCATGAAGACTTAAGACCACTTGGATATTACTGTCATAGGATAGGAAAGGATAGGATATAACTTTATTTATCCCGAAGGAAATCCATGTGCAAGGAGGAGCCTTAAAGACACAATTAAGTTAAAAACAGTACAACTTAAATATTAAAACTAAAATATAGCACATTCCTACTTTCACAACAGGATAACTACACGAGGACGTGCAACATGTACAGTTGAAACCAGAAGTTTACATACACTGTATAAAAAGACACATACATATATTTTTTTTGTCATTGTTTGACATGAAATCAAAATAAACGTTTCCTGTTTTAGGTCAATTAGGATAAACCAAAATTATTTCTATTTGCTAAATGCCAGAATAATAATTTTTTAGACATTTTTTTATTATTTTCTTGAAAGTCATAAGCATACAGCTCATTAGTATTTGGTACCATTGCCTTTAAACTGTATGACTTGGGTCAAACGTTTTGGATATCCTTCCACAAGCTTCTCACAGTAGTTAGCAGGAATTTTGGCCCATTCTTCCTGACAGAACCCATATAACTGAGCCAAGTTTGTAGGCCGTCTTGCTCGCACATGCCTTTTCAACTCTGCCCATACATTTTCAATAGGGTTAAGGTCAGGGCTTTGTGATGGCCACTCCAAAACATTGACTTTGTTATCCTTAATCCCCTCTGTAACCAGTTTGGCAGTATGCGTCGGGTCATTGTCCATTTGGAAGACCCATTTGCACCCAAGCTTCAACTTCCTGGCTGATGTCTTGAGACGTTGCTTCAGTATTTCCACATAATGTTCTTTTCTCATGATACCATCTATTTTGTGAAGTGCACCAGTCCCTCCTGCAGCAAAACAACCCCACAACATGATGCTGCCACCCCCGTATTTCACATTTGGGATGGTGTTCTCAGGCTTGCAAGCTTCCCCCTTTTTCCTCCAAACGTAACGATGGTCATTATGGCCA
>OMNZ01095196.1:0-19022 GCA_900303255.1 Lesueurigobius sanzi
AGAGCAGTTTTGACTAGATTAGACATATTTACTCCTGTCATCTACATTATTTGGTTTATTTCATGCCAATTTTTACTGATTCTAAGGTAATCTCACTTGAATTAGGAAAATAAAACTGCCAAAAGACCAATTTTCTTACCCTACTGGTAAATTAATTTAAATAAAAAAGGAAATAAGTAGAAATCTATTGAAGCAAGTCAAAACAAGTGGTTAGAATTAGGTCAAATGAGCCACTAAAACTTAACTCAAAACAGCTCAAATTTAGATAAATAAGATGAATTTGGGTCATTTAAACTTCTAGATATTTATTTTTTTGTGTAGATGAAATGAAATAATTTAGTATAGGTATCGAAAAAGGTATCGTTCAGGCATCGGTATCGTAAACCAAGTATCGTTAAAGTACTAGTATCGAAAAAACATGAACGGTACCCAACCCTACTTATTTATGGATTAAAATGTTACCAGACACCTTTTCAGTTCATTGTTTATGCTTCGACCCCCGTTAGCTCTCAGAAACTAAGCTGTAATCTTTTCAAAATCCCTATGTAGAATATCACACTGCTGCATAATAAACTAGTAAACTATAACTAGTAAATAATGATGCCTCTCTATATGTGTTGCTTCTCCTTTTCATGCAGTATATTTTACTTTATTTTATTTTATGTAAGACCTGCTCCTCTGTGTGCTCTCCCCTCTGCCCAGAAACCCAGATGGGGACAAGATGCCGTGGTGCTACACTCTCAGCGACGGCGCCATCTCCTGGGAGTACTGCAGTATCCCCTCCTGCCTGCAGCCCGTCTGTGAGTGCGCCCAGTGCTCCACTTCATGTTTAGGGGGAGCGGGGTAAACATGAAGTCTGCTGATGGAAGCGCAGACGCCAGTGGAGCGTGTGCCATCTGGTTTACATTCAGCTGCAGCGTTGAGTTGAGATGTTTAGCGCGTCTTGGTAAAGAGCCACATGGGCAACACGCATCTACAGCTCCGAGCGTTAAGGGGAGACACTGCAGGCGAAACTGAACCTTGAATTTTCAGGTTTTGGGGCCAGTTTACTCTCTTTACATATAAACTTTCACCTGGAAACAAATAAATGACCTAAAGTTAATGCACTGAATCAATGTTTCTCTATAGAGCTGCAGTATATGGGGATTTGTAACGTCACTAATCATTTTCTCAAATTGCATTTTTCTCACATTGTGGCGACAACTTGTCCCCCTTTAGTAGCTCCTACAGACTCCCAACGTCCCAGTCTTGTACATAACACTATTCTGAAGGTTCGTTCAAGGGGGATTTTTCAATATATATTTCCTAGCCTGATTTATTGAGTTTTGAACCCTAAAAACAAAAATTTGAATTTGAAAGATTCATTCACTAATAACTAGATTTATTATTGTGTTTATTTATTCCTCCAAAACAAGCAATATTTTTGTAATATTACATCAGAATTCACATCCACAAAACAGCTCATACTTTATGATACAATGATTATAATATATTATAGTGATGCACCAATACCATTTTTCATAAAACTGATAAAGGGTGAGAGAGTGTCCTGATTTGTGGTTGGAATCATTGCTTTACTCATTTAATTTGGTAATTTGTCTCTTCTTTTAAGAAAAGTTTTGATCAGAATTTGACTTATACAAATAATCATAAATGATAATAATAATTTATTTTAGCAATAACTAATTTATTTTAAAAAAGTAAACAAAATATCCAGAATCTCCTCTGAACAAATCTTTGTCACTAATATAGCAGCAAAATAAACCATACATTTAAACCTTTATCCATTATTTAGTTTTCATTGCTGAAAATATAGGCAGTTTTGGCCTTTTTCACACATAAAATGCATAATGTTGCATGATGTTGGATCTAGAATATCAGATGAGGTGAAGGAAGCATTTCCACTGTAGACAAAGGTTCTCAGGCTGTCACCTGTACTGGGATTTTTTTGCATTATGTTTCACGTCTGATTGAAGAAGGTTTTCTGGAAGTGAGAGACTAAAGGTATTTGTTAAATATAAAACATTGGTGCCTTTGGCCCTTCACTCGCTAATACATGTTCAGTTTTGGCTCTCATGGTAAAAACTTTTGGACACTCCTGCGCAGAGCAATACAATCGTCATAGTTATGTCATCGTTGCCAAACAACATTTTGATGACTAAGATTACACTAAAACTAAAAACAAACCTAATTGCTAAAACTATGACTAAAATCTCCAGATATTTTCCTAGAATTTAGTCATAGCTTAACAAAAATGAAATAATGGGCCTCATTCACGAAACAAACTTACGCACAAATTTGTTCTTAAGGCCGACTTAAGAACATTTTGGGCATTCACAAAATTTGTTCTTAGCTGAAAGAGCTCTTCTGGAAGAACAAATACTAAGAACAGTCAGGAGGACTCTTACGCACAAAAAAAAAAATCATCTCTCTTTAAGAACAGTTTTGTCTTCTTAAAAACGCTTCGTGAGTCAGACTTAAGTTTTTCTTAAGTTTCTCCTAAGTTGTACTTAAGAACTTTTCTTAAGAAAATATTCATGAATGAGGCCCAATGAAAAGAAGTGACTATCTTATATCTTATATCTTATATCTTATATCTTATATCTTATATCTTATATCTTATATCTTATATCTTATATCTTATATCTTATATCTTATATCTTATATCTCTTAGCTCTTATCTACAGTTGTGGTCTTTAGTTTACATACCCAGGCACAATTGAATGATAGCACACACAAAAAAAGTTCACTCATGGTGTGTGGTCGTGTGAAGCCATTTATTGTCAAAGAACTGTGTCTACTCTTTTGAAATCACAAGGACAACCAAAGCTATTGTAGAAAAACCCTCAAATAACTTTAAAAAGTGCTGTTTATTTCAAGATGCACAATATGTCAACTTTATATCAGGGACATTTGGGTAATTTCTATTTGATATGATTTGAAAAGAGTAAACAGCTTTTTGGACAATAAATGACTTCACACAACCACTGTGTGAAGAAAAAGGTTTTCGTGTTATCAGTCATATTCTCTGAAAATGAAACACTCTGTATGTAAACATATGAGCACAACTGGCTAAAACTAAATAACATTTTTGTTAAAAGACTAATACTAAAACTCATTTTAAATATTAACAACGCTCCAGAGCCATTGACCTGTTTCACCTGGGAACCAACACTTGCATCCAGAGTCACGCAATCCTATGGTGTAATTGTAAAGCAGCATCCTCAAAAGCTTATTCCTTTGTCCGGACTGAACATAAATGAAACACCTTCACACGAATGATCAAAACATCAAACCTGATCATTGGCCAAGGCAGAAACAAGTCTGTGTTTGCCGTTCCACTTTTGTCTTTTAGCCTTTTTACAGCTGCCAAACCAAATGCTTGCACCATTTGTGTGCACTGAGAGAGCAGTCACAACTCGCTACACTTTGTAACTTTTTTTTCTCACAGTTTTGACCACGCTGTGAGCAACAACAAAGTACGCAAGAGCCAACTTTTACTTTTAATGACAAGTTTGTGAGTGAAAGCCAAAGCAGAGCGAGCGAGAGAGACGCTGCTGCTGAGTCACACCTCGAGAGTTGAGAGAGATCTCGGTGACGGGGACTTTCTTTTTTTTTTTGTCGATGAGATCATAGGAAGTGAGGATGAGTCAGGCTAAGTCGAACATGTCACGTCAGGCGCGGGATAAAGCTGGCGCAGTGAGTGGGCACGGCGGTCATGAGGCCAACGATATGCACGAGCCGCTCCATCTGCTGTTTCCAAACGAACATATGATTTGCTGCAGGATGATGCGCCTCGGCCGTAGCTTCACCGTGATGTGGAGGAGCTTGTGTTGAATCTTACAGGGGAGAGTCAGCCAGCAGCAAACGTGCAAATGTTCAGTAAAGGTGTTGGGGAAAGGATGACGTGGATGATATGGCAATGTGACATTTAATTGGTCGTGATGATTCAGGGATTTTCTTTTTAATTCAGCCTCTGTCACAATTTGACAGATTGACAGGCAGATTTAACTAGTCATAGTGAAGTGTTAAGGTGCTTTATTGTCCACATGGGCAAGGGAAGTTTGTGAGGAGCGATGGGCAGCCGCAGTGCATCGCTCAGGGACCTATCTCCAGATTTTGGGCTTCATTCAAAGTTCGGCTATAAGCTAGGAAAATTGTATATTAGCTATATACATAAAGCTCTTCTTCTTCTTCTTCCTCTTCCTCCTCTTCTTCTTCCTCCTCTTCTTCTTCTTCTTCTTCTTCTTAGATTTAACTGTTCCTAATTAATATACAGTTTTTCTTTGTCTTTTAGCTTCTTCACGGGGCATTACAATAATTACAAACGGCAGAAAGCAGCAAAACAGCTCCAAAAAGGCGACGTGTGGAAAGAAGCACAAAAAGCGGCTGTCGATCATCACAGGACGTATTATGGGGGGCACGTCTGCGCTGCCCGGGACCCACCCCTGGATCGTTGCCCTTTACATCGGAAAGAGCGAGTTCTGCGCTGGGACTCTCATCTCCTCCTGCTGGGTCATCTCTGCAGCACACTGCTTTTTCCGCAAGTATGAGCCACACAAAACCTGCCTTACACAGGCTTCAGTGTACTAAAAAAAGTATTTCCATTTTATTATGTAGCAGTGTGATGCTAAAATCATGAACTCATTTTACATTTCCATGAATGTTGGCACTGTATTATGAAGTAAACTAGTTGACCACAAAGGTATTCCTCAGTCCTATTGTCAGCCTGCTCTTTGCCTGTTGCCGCAGAAGTATAGCTCACCTGCCATGCAGTTTAAAGACTTTGACCCCTTCAGCTTTATGAACATGCTAAATTTAGACAAGCATCCAGTACGAGGAAGACCTAAAAGCATGTCACGCACCCAGATGCTCTTTACATAAGAATGCATACATTTCCCTGTGATGCCAATAAACAAGCATCTCCTCTCTCATTGTTTAAGGTCAAAGAGCTCAATAGAGAGACAGCATAATGTAATCAGGCATAAATAGCAGCCTCTTGAAAGAGCACAGACACAGAGTGGGAAATCTTCCTCCAAAACAGTTCTGAGCTTGATTAAATGTGTCTAAAGTGGGTCAACAAATGTAACCTAGGTCTGTGTGAATGTGTTCTTTTTGCTCGTAGAACAATGTAATAGCTCATGGCCCGCTAATACATTTCTGTCCTTCAAGGGCACTCCGGCTCTAGATTTAACATTTTATGTTTGTATATTATATACTGAGGTTCTCCTTGTCCTCCTCCACAGTCCTCTGAAGTCACAGATCCGAGTGGTTTTGGGACAGCACAGGTTCAATGTGACGGGGCCCAACACCAAAGTCTTTGGAGTGGAGCAGTACATCTTTCCCAAACAGTTCTCAGTGTTCAACCCAACAGTGCATGACATCGGTAATTACCAAACACTTCCACATGCAGTGAGTCATATAAACTTGAAGACCTCTGGTCCACTTTGAGAAACCACAAAATCTCTCAAGACGGGGATCTACGCGCACAGCTGTGCATCCGAACAGCTGTGGCCCCCACGCCAACAGATGCACGCACCAACACACTCAGTCATACAGCACTGTGGTATTTTCATGGGCTAATGGAGTCTTGGAGTCTAGCACTTGCCATTTAAGACCTATTTACTTTTTATACTTGTGTTTGTGTCAGTTCTGATAAAGCTGAAGAAGCAAGATGGCCGCTGTGTGAGGAAAACCCCATTCATTCGTCCCATCTGCCTCCCAGACAAAGGCATGATGTTCCCGGACGACTACTGCTGCACCATCAGTGGCTGGGGACACATTCGAGAGAGTGAGTGATGTGGCCGCAGGATGTAAACTCAACATTCCAACCACACAGACACAGAGTTCTCATTATATTTATTCAATTGGATGATGATTAGGCCATGTAAAGTGCTTCATGTGTCATTATAGATACAGATGTACAACATTATTACGTCGTTCTAATGGATTGTATAACCTGAGCCATGCTGTCTCCATGGGCCAACCTGACACGCATGTTTTAGTGGTAGGGGAAACCGCAGACATAGAGAGAACTTGCAAATTCCACACAGAAAGGCCCCATCTCGTCTGGGATTGTAGCTGTGAGGCAAGAGGTCTAACCAATCAGTAGCAGCGGACATTACATGTTAGGAAGATCTCATTTCACTTTCATTGCAACCACACAGCGGCTAAAAGAGTCACTTGTTATTGCTCTTTTACTCTATTGAACATCTACCTGCAAAAGTAAAATAGTAAAACCCTCCACTGTAACTACATGTACTGACTGACTATTTGAAACTCTCCTGTCAGAGGCCGAGGCCTACTCCAGTTTACAGGAGGCCGGCGTCAGGCTGATCTCCCACGAGTCATGCAGAAAACCAGACGTCTACGGCAACCACGTGACCTCCGACATGCTCTGTGCTGGGCTCAACGGCTGCGCAGACGCCTGCCAGGTAACAACGCTGCCACCAAACAGTAATGTAATATGCATAACTATGACTTTTTAAAATGCTTGTGGACAGCAATACATGATTTGTAAAGGAGGGAATGTAAATGAGTCATCGCACCACTCAGCAGGTGTTTGTTTACTCAAACAGGTATGAATTTATTTGCATCATGGCAATAAAGAATCATTAATCCCCATTTTAACAGCAACACACTGCTCTCCTAAAACTTGCACTAGTTTTCTTTTTATTGCTCCTTCAACACAAGACCAGACACTGTTATTCCATAGTTCCAGGTGACACCATTTGAGATGAGACGAAGTAAAAATGCTTGCGTTGTAGCTCATGGGCAACAGTGTATTAAATAAATAAAAGTCTTCAAAAGGAATAGGAAATCTGAGATGTACTTGAAACGTATTGGATCTTAAGTCAGGTCATGAAGTTTCCTGACAAAATAGACTCCAAATGCTGCAGTTGCTGACCCGGCCCTATGACTAAGTAAGACGGTATTATAAAGTTAATTGAGCATATTACAGAGGGGCACTTAGGAAGCCTCTGGGATATTTACAGCCCCCTCACTCTCTGCTGCATCAAACATTAGCGTTGAATCAAATGCCACCGCTAACAGTTTACCTCTGGGGAAGGCTAAATCTTCATTACGAGCTCATGTTTAGTGGGACTAAACTGTTTGTGCTTTGATCGGTGTGTGTGTAAGTTTGGTATGCTCCTTTGTGGTTCTTCCCAGGGCGACTCAGGGGGGCCGCTGGCTTGTGCAAAGGGTGATGTCAGCTTCCTGTATGGAATCATCAGCTGGGGCGAGGGCTGTGGACGCACCAACAAGCCCGGAGTATACACGAAAGTGGTCAACTACATGGACTGGATCAATTCAGTCATCGGGCGGAAATCCAACTCTTGATGAATGGATTTCTGAGGGACTCTAGCTTTTAGAACATTTAGTACTATTTTGTTATTATACTGCATTTGTATTGTTACCTAACTTATCTTTTTATACTGTGAAAAATAAACTTTGATTTGTGACTTGTTTGATTATGTGAAAAGGTAAATGAAAAAGTAATCATCATAAACATCCTAAAATGCCAAATAATTAGTAACCATTCACATTTATTTAGTCTAATAAATAGCAAGAATGAAGGTAATGAGGGCCCTGGCACTGACACCATTTTACTCGTGTGAATATGAAGCGAAATTACTGTCACCGTGTTTAGTAGTTTTTGTTGTGTACTCCTGCTAAGTGTGGTTTATATGTGACCGAGGCCCCTTCACTGTGATTGGCTGAGCCCATGTTTTTCCCAGCAGCGGCAGGTGGTCTGGGACCATGTCTGGGACGGCCCAGGTGGCTGTGTGACGTTAGTGGGTGTACAGTCTATGGGACAGACAAACAAACTGCCTGTCATGCCATTTTCCATGTGCTGCGCTGGGGCGAGTTTGCGCCTCGTGAACCAGAGCCCAGCTATTTTGAAAGTGACCCCTCAGTCAGGCAGCGCCTCTGCAGCTGTCAGGAACCATGACTGAAGATGACGGATACTGTGGTCGTGGAGGGATACGCCAGACTCAGAGACGGGAAAAAGGTCCTTATCCGCTCTACACATATTTGGAGAAATAGTTGAGCGAGCTTTAATGAGTGTAAAACATTTTGCGGTTCTGTCTCTTCCACAGTGGAAAACTAGGTGGATCGTCCTTCGCAAACCTTCGCCTGTAGCAGGTAAGACCTTAGTCTTTGTTCTGCGCTCTTGTTCTGTGCAACCATACGGTTTTATAAAGTCCGTCGCACATGTGCGAGACTTGCTCTCCGTGCGTAAACAAGTGCGCACGTACGCTGCGTCGCGCTGAAAGAGCTATGTCTGGCTGCGTCAGCCTTTAAGTCTTGAATTGAAAAGATATATAGTTGTGTATGTGAGGCCTGTCTCAGATGTCAATGTGTGAGAACTGTCTCATAGTTGTCTGCAGAGGCAATGATGTTTTTGGTCAAATACCAACTCGGTATAAACACATTGTGACCTCTGTAAAGTGTGTGCTGCAGTGGGGAGGGTTCTGTAGCTGGAGAGCTCCACATAGCTCACAGGTTAGGCCGACGCTGTGATCCTGCATCTTTGATGTCGCTGTTATCGCAGCTGTCTGTGCTCATGCCTCAGCTATGCGTATTAAGAGTGAAGGAGAAAGGAGCGCACTCACTCCTGTGTGGTCAGCGACACCGAATGCTACCAAAAGTGCTACAAATCTGGAGGATCAGTCGCCATACTTCAAGTTAACTTAACACACACACAAATTCAATTTACAATAATATCTTTCCAATATATCAATGCTTTGTAGTTTAAAATATTCACACAGATCCAGAGGCTGCAGCTGTATAGGACACAATAACAAAGCACAGGCTGCAGTTATAGCCAGTTTATTGGCACCACCAAACTGGAGAGCTAACTGCAGCCTGTGAGGATCTTTGGTATTGTCCTATCTTCTGATTTCTTCTGATTTCTTCTGATTTCTTTGATCCAGCAGCACGCTGACTTAGGATCGGGATGTGCGTGTCTTTCCACTATATTGCAGCTGTATAGGACTCATCTTTCAGCGACTGTGTGCAGATTGTGCAACCTCCTCCACTGCTGTATGCCAATAAACCTTTGAATGTTTATGCAGTGGAGATTGGTATTACCCATGTGGGCATTTACAGTATGTACATGTGTAATTTGATCTTGTGTCCTTACTCCACAGATTGCCTGGTGCTATTGGTTTATAAAGATAAGTCTGAGCGTGCCCAGGGCAGCAGAGAGAGGGCCAGTGTGACCCTGGAGGAGATCTGTGGTCTGGAGACGGGACAGTGTTTCGAGGGAGTAGCCTTTACTCTGACCATCCTCTGCCTGAACCAATACGCTCTGCTGGGCTTTGACACTAAGGAGGCTCTTCTGGGCTGGGAGGCCCGGCTCAGATACAGCCTGGGGGAAGGCAAGTCACACACGCCTCATGTCTTGAATTTAATTTACATGAGTTCACACTTTTCTAATGGTTAATGTGGCATGTAGTACAATCACCACAGCCAGTTTAAGGAATGTCACAGCATTTTCGATGGAAATGTAAGGAAGCAACAACTCTTCAAACGTTCAAATTAGGTTGTTTTCTGTGTACAATAAATATTTGTCAATTATCCGTGAGTATACAGTATATGCACATAGTACACACTGGTCTTAAAAGGCGATCATTCATTTTCAGCACTCTGGAGCTTGAGTCATGATTAATTCGACAGTGTGGATGGTAGAGCAGGTCGTCTCATGATCAGGGGTTCGAATCCCAGCTCCCACAGGTGCACACTGTTATTGTGTCCTTGGGCAAGACACTTTATCCATCTTGCCAAGTGCTTTGAGTGCCTGCTGTAGGTAGAAAAGAGCTGTATATAAACTAATTCAAGCACTGAGGAATAATAAGCCAACTCAAAATAAATCTGAAAGAATTACACTGTCTAGACCTTGAACTCATGCTTAACGCATAGAGTCAATAGTTTGATCAATTTTGCAACTGTAGCTTTTAATTTAGACTTTAGTTTGGATAAAAACAGAGAATAAGGGGCTTCTAGATGTGATCGTCTTCTAATGATGTCCTGATAGGGCATTTGGAGTAGAAAAGGCCACAGGCTAAAGACACAGTGTGGGTGTGCTCCTTATGTCAACATCCTCCTTTGCTTTAAAAAGCCCTTCAGTTCGTGTGTGGCCTGTGATCGCAGTGGAGCAGGACCAACTGTAGAGATGGCACCTGCCGCAGGCCGCGTGGCTGTTATTGTGCTTCGTCACACGAAATAAATCTGGTAACAACTGAGTGATGACGAGCCACAGATAGCAGACCTCACCTCAATATGCCATGTGAATCTGGTGACTTTCAACAAGAGCTCCCGCATGCTTCAAAAATTTTAATACAATAGTGTGAAGCCTTGAACTTTATGGTACTTTTTGTTTATAGGCCCAGTAATTGCAGAGTATTTACCAAGAGTATTTACCAAGCTCTTTTGTTATTAAAAAGATAATCTTTTCAACTTTGATTTACTTGAGATACAATCGATGAGCTCGCTCTGTTGTGTCTACGTTTAGTGGACAACTTCCTGATATTCGAAAAACATACTGTACTATGTTACTATGCTGTATTATGGTAAAGTCATATTATTCCATATTATAAAAGGGGAAAGTGAGTGCTTCAGTGGGTAAATGGTGTACCTGTGTCAGGTGCTCTTCAGGATCTGGGAGCCACGAGTCTATAAAACAAGAGAAAAGACTTAGACAGACTTTATTGATCCACTAGGGAACAGTAGCTCAAATAGTATCTTACAATAAAAATAACAATCTTAAAATAGCAATCTTAAAAAACAATAACAAGATAATAAAATGTGAGTATAGAATAAAGAAAGAAATCTGGATATAGGTGCTCTGGAATATACATATCTGTGAATATGTACACATAGTATAAAATACAGAGATAAGATACTAAATACAAAGAAATAGAATGATAGAAGACCTAAGGCACTGTTTTATGTCATATTATGTTCAGAATATACTCATTTGTTACATGTTATTGTTGATAAATTAATATGGCAGAAAACTATCTGTCAGCGTCATAGGTTCTGTCCTGTCTAATAAATCAATTTCAATCAATTTATTTTGTAAACTAGCCAAATATCACAACAAGAGTTGCGTTACAGAAAAGCCTTGGTCCCGCCACCATTAAAGTGGTTGCATTGTGCGGCTCAGGGGTTTCCCCACAGCTGTGTGCAGCTGTTTGCTGGAGTCAATTCTGTGAACAATTTGTAACACTATTATCTTGCCCACAACTCTGCCTTTCCATCATTTGGCCACAATGAGGTCACTGGCCAGTTGAACTCTGCGCAAGTCCAAAAGCCACCTAATGTTGTATCAGGGAGAGCATTCAAAGACATTACAAACTGGTTGGACAATCATTGGCAGAAAAGCTTAAAGGAACAAAAACTGTCGGTAGGAACCTTCGGTAAAAATAACCATGATGACACTTCAGTCCAGTGTGATATGGATAATCCGGGCCTGTGTGTAGTGTTCAGTATGAAATGTAATACCTTCCCTGTCCTCTCAGTCCACAGATTCTGTGTTGCGGTTTTACCTGGGACCAAGTTGGAGACTGGACCTGCTACTCTTCACCTGTGCAACAACCTGCTGGCTCTGGCTCGGGACGTCCCGCCTGTCATCATCGGCCACTGGAACCTCCCAGACCTGCGCCGCTACGGACCAGTCCCCAATGGATTTGTGTTCGAGGGAGGCTCCAGGTGTGGATACTGTAAGTTAAACAGTCCTTGTTTCAGACTTTGCACATTGTTGATTTGTATTTTACAACTTTAGAAATAATACATATAAGGAAAGGAGGCTACTGATAAAGATTTGGATTGAATATCAAAAATACAATATCATGTAACAGAGTACTTTAATGCAAACGCTTCGGAGTATTTTACATCATTCTTAAATCCTCATCAGTTTACTATTGCATTAATATCAGTGCAGTTCTGGTGACACAGTTCTTCATTCGGCTGTTCGGCGTGTGTGGGAGCTCAGTTTTTGTTCTCAAATACATTGGATATTACAATGACCGCATGACGGATGAATCACTGATGGTTTTGAGCCTGTTTTGAAAGAGAAGCTCAGAGGAACACACTGTCCTAGTAAAATAATGTTACTCTGGCAATGGCAAAATAAAGCAGACTGAAATGACAGATTTGTATTGAGATTTGTTAGCCAACACGGTCAAAGGAGAAAATGTGATAAAGAAATGTAATAGATTTAGAAAAATACATCTAATAGATTTATTTACACTTACAAAACCATTCTACATGTTGCTTATGTTTACTTTTTAGGTCTTGGTTTTCAAAATGACTAACCAATAAACATAAAGGGACGCTCTCCAACTTTCAAATTCTCTGCCTCACCCGCTCTTGATCAAGTCCATTTGTTCTAGTGCAGATTAAGTTAAGATTCAGTGACCGAAATATGTACGTTCTTAGCTTTCAAATGAGGAATGACATGTTCACATACAGCAAAACATGCGTGTGTGTCCTAGTTTGGAGATCATGTATAGTTTTTACACAACTATGCAACTATTTAATATTTCCATTTAAAATTTCAAAATGAATTTTAAGCGTATTGCTGAATAGTAAAAGAGACAAAGACAGTTTTGTAGCCTACTTCACACCTCATGTGGCATCATTGTGTGTGTTTGTTGTTGTAGAAATGGGCTAGTTCAAGTCCAGTTTGCTTTTGCCAGTGCAGTGTCACGTCACTGCTCCATGAAACCGAGTCTTGAATGAGAACTTCACTCTTCTGCCATGAATAATTTATCGTTGTCTGAAGAGTGATTTATAGAGGAACAATACAGTCATTTAGCAACAGCTGCTACAATAGTCGGTTTTGAAGTCTAATGGAGTGTTTATTGTGGCATATTAGGCTCCATTTTGATGCGGCTTGTCTCAAGAACTTTCAGTCATTAGAAGTTTTAGTTCCAGTCTCATTTCCAAGTCTTGGACCAGTTTATGTGAAGCTGCCTTTGCATCTAGCATCTGGTGTTATATGAACTCCTAATTGTGGTTATAAAGCAAAGAAAAGCTGTGATTATAGATTTGCTGATGGTGTGGTGGTTTACAATTGTCCTTGTGGCAGAAAATATGTATAAACTTTTACGAGGCGACAAATGAAACAGTCTTCAGCTGCTCCCCAGCTTATATTTCATTTGGTCTTTTTGAATTGGTTTGAATTGATACAAGCAATGCCCTAGATTCAGTGTGATGCCAGTAACGAGTTACTTAGTCACTAAGTAGTTGCTACTAGTTACTCTAATATGACCACAGTTTTTTCGAGTAATCTAATGTTAACTATTTCCAGACCAGTAATCATAATATGATTACTTTAATATTATTAAAGCTACTATTTTTGTCATTTTCTTTAGGAAAAATGTATATTTTGCATGTTTTTAAAGTAACACAATTGTTACTGTTAAAATGCACTTCCAATAAAGTGAGTGTTGGTAAAACCGGCGCCATTTGTTTGTTGAGGTGATGGAAGTGTTGTCGGCAGCTGCTGAATTTAACTAATAAAGTAACTTGTAACCTAACTTAGTTACTTAGAGAATTTGATGACGTCAGTTGGGGGCAGGAGCCAATTCTCAAATTGGAGAGATAAATAAATCCTTATTATCATTATTTGGTAGTGATTAGATTATAACTACCCCTGCCATATTAATGCGATGGCTGAAATGGATAACATGCAGATTGTTTTGATTATTGCCTCCACTTTTGAACAACTTTTCTCAGAAAATAATTAGACCTTAGTTCATGTGTGCTGACAGAGAAGATGGTGAACTTTGTGCCAGTTTTCTGTAATTACGGCGATATAAACTAAACTGAAAACCTACACACCTACAGTACATTCTGACAGTTACTATAGTAACCAGTACCACCATAAAATTCCTATCTGCCCACCATCTCAATTGTAAGTGTGAGGGAGATTCCCACCAATATAAGAGAAAGAGAAAAATCCACTATAATGTGGAGGGTGAAATAGAAAACACATTTCCCACTTAAAGAATGGAACGTAAAGTATTACGCAGAGATGTTTCTCCTACATGATAGATGAAGAAGGAAATTGTGAGGATTTGGAGTTAACAAGGGCCATATTCTGTTGGCTGGACAACAATGAGTCAGTCAATATTAAACATGTTGTTTTGTAGAGCTATTTGATGTCATGAAGTTACAAACTGGTAACGGCTCAAACCCATAATAATATTCAAGTCTTGAATATTCTTCTCACTGGAATTTGACAATACATTTAGTTTGCTTGCATAGATATGCAAAGTAAAGATCTGTCCTTACACTGCCCACTTACAGAGTGCCTGTCTGCAGCTCTCATAAAGCAGGAGACAACAGACGGAATCTGTGTTTCTTTATCTGCTCAGACAAATGGCGGAGCTCACCACCTGTTCTACGACCCCTCTGGGCTTTTCTTGTTCCCTTTTCTTTGGGCCGTGCACCTGACGCTTTGATGCTGCTGACTGACCCCTCTCAAGCATTCCTTAAAATATGATTCAGTATTTTTTTTTTTTGCAGTTGCACGGTGAGCCAATTACTATGCAGCGCTTCAATGACTAAGATATACGGCACATCATTAGGTTTGATCAGGTCCCAGCACTTTGCCGCTGACCTCGATGACCCCAGCCGTGACCGGGGCAGCAGGGAACGCGATTGAGGGCAGGCCTTGACACAGATGGGACGAGACATGTTTTTTATTGTTGTAATTGGCTGTTGTTATAGCATCACAGGGAGGTCAGGGGATCTCAGGAGAGTGTGGCCTCTGCTATTAGCGCTGGTGTTGGAAAGACAGGCAGGAAGAGGGATTAGGTTCATGAGTTTTGTGCGAGGCATGACAATGAAGCACACAGTTGTTTCGCTACTCGTCCTGCTCATTTAAACACGCTGTATTAGTGAGAAAGCCCTGGGTCTGCAGTGGGTCAGGCAGGGCCGGCCCCAGGCATAGGCGAACCAGGCGCTCGCCTCGGTGTCTGAGCGAGTGGTCGGAGTGGTGTACATCTGCAGCCACATCGACATGACGACAGCTGTAGATTATCAACGCTGACTGGGAGTGAATGAAACATGCAGTTAAAAACTTTGAGCGTCCCAAACTAAATAAGATAAAATGGATTTACATCTGAATTGCTCTTGTCAAGCTTGACAAAGTGTTACACTGCAGTCATTATTCTTTCAGATCTGCACAAGTAGTGTCGACAAGCTATGAATCAGAATTAGAATAGTCTTTATTGCCATTGTCAATGCAAGGTTTCACAGACGAGGAATTTTCTTCGGTTTGACTCGTGCAACATGAAACATAAACTTAATAAAGGTAAATAATAAACTATGGAAAAAATATAAGAATAATAAAACTGTAAGGGCATGCATAAAAATAGAATAAGATAAAAGAAATAAAACAGCAAATTAGCACAACACAAAGACAGCAGCGTAAATGGGTGTACATTAGCAGCAGATGTGAGTGTGGACATACCACTTAGTGCAAATGGAGAAGTGCCAATGGAACAGGTTATTCAGTTTACATTAGTCTGATACAGAGTTATTAAGTGTTTGTGGCTCTGATACAGAGGTATTGAATGTTATTAAGTGTTCATGAGCCTAATAGCGGAGGGGAAAAAGCTGTTCTTGTGGCGGGAGGTTCTGGTCCTGAGGGGAGAGGGTCAAACAGTTCGTGTCCAGGGTGAGAGGGGTCAGCTGTGATCCGACCTGCACGCCCCCGGGTCCTGGAGACATACAGGTCTTGGAAAGGTGGCAGTCTACAGCCAATCACCGTCTCTGCAGTACGCACAATGCATTGCAGTCTGTATGTAGCCACAGCTGCCCTGGGGTAGAATGGAAGAAGTGTGGCTGCCAATCTGGCCCCTCTGACAACCACCAACCTCTCACTCCTGCACGACGCACACACAGACTAGATGGATGAAGTGTCTTACCCTAGTACACAACAACATCAAACATTCTCCAATAAGGCATTATTTTTGTGTGTAATCAGTTCTTAAAATACCAAACCAACAGATGAAAGATGAGCTGTGTCCTTCAGTGGGCATCACCTGATTGGTTTAAAGTCAGATGTAATCTAGTTTACTGGTTGAAAATCTAATCATAAAATCATCACTATGTAATTTAATAATGTGTTAAAAGCATACAGCCATTCAGAGTATCCACTCTTTTTGATTTGAACATTTTATTTAAGATCATTCCTGTTTTTTCTTCAGGGGCCGGAGTGTTTCTTGTTGCGTCTGGAGAGAGCGAGCAGATCAGTTTCCTGTTTGACTGTGTGGTCCGGGGCATCTCTCCCACCAGAGGTCCTTTTGGACTCAAGCCAGTTCTGCCAGGTCTGCGCCTCCGCACATTCACTTACATCGAGTAGTGGGATTTAGGCGGGAGGGCAGTTACTACAACACTGTTAGCAAACAACTTAGGCTCACACTTGTCCTGCTCAAATAAAGCAAACACTGCTTTCTGTTGCTCCTGGGATTTCTTATTTATAATCGTCTGGCTTCCTGGAATTAGCCCATTTTAGGTCGAATGAGTCAGAGGGTTTATGTGCTTTCATGTCCCTAAATTATGAGTGACAGCTGTTTTATGTAATTGGGTAATCCTTGGAAGCAATTTCAGTCACACGTCCACACTCTGACTTAGGTGCTCAGCTCATAATAAGCCTTTTGGGTCACTTTCACTACCTGCACCTGTAGGGAATATGGAACCAAGTCAATGATATGAATTTAGCTAATACAGATGCAAAATTGTAAATATGTTTTAATTGCAGACTTTGTAAATTTGTCCTTGACCCATTGTTCACGCAGGGCCCCAGGGCACTATCTCAGGATGCTCTCTGAAAACTGCATTCTGGCTAAATAAACAGGCCTAATACAAATGAACCCTCCATCTTGCATGCTTGTCAAGTCTGTAAACACAGAATCAAAACTATACCTATTACCTATAACTATGCCCAAAGACATCATGTTTCCTGGTGTGTTAGCCCCATATTACCCAAGTAAATAGTTGTCTGTCCAGTCCACATAATGAGGCTCAGCTTGGCCCTGTCCACCCTCTTTGTCCTGTTAGTGCACGGACTGGCAGCATGTGCCCAATTTGTTGCTGAAAATAAGTTGATTAGCCAGTGCATCATCCGCCGACATTTCAATCATGTAAAAGGCGTTGCATAATGAGGTGAGTAGGGTTTGATTGGCAGAACGTATATAGAGTTTTATTTCAACTCCAAACGTCTCCTGCGTCATGGTAGTGGGTCCAGGCCAAATCAATATGCTCAATCTATTAACACTAAGATTACTAGCACTCTTGTCTCACGACTATAAGCTCCTGGCGTATCAAGAGTCAGTTTGCATATTCTCGCTGTGTCTGGGTGGGCATCATCCTGAAACATGCACAACAGTAGGTTAATCCTCCAGCTGGGTGCTGCACCGCGGGCGCATACCCCTCTTGGTAACACTTTATTTTAGGATGCACCTATTAACAGCTATCTAAGTGCTAATCACTATACTAATTGATAGTTAATTAGCTCTTAGTTGGTATTAATAAAGTCCCTTATTTTGCATGAGCTTATTCAACATTTTACTAACTACTAACTACTACTACTCGCTAGGGGTCTGCTCAAAATATCCATACCTTGATCCATACAATTAAAACAGATTATTATTTATTATTAAGATTATTAAAAGTATGATAGATAGATAAGTCAATGATAGATAATACACTGAGTGACTAAGTGGACATGTTCATGATTAACTAATGAGCATTAGGTCCATGTTTTGTTATTGAATCGTATGGAACAGTCTCAAATTGTATTGAGAACCAACAGGACGCTGTTGAGTCCAACAACATCCTAATTAATCAATTTCAATCAATCATTTTTTTTTTGTATTTCCCAATATCACAGTCTCAAAGGGGGTCACAGACACACACAAAAACACAAATCAATATCACACATCAAACAATAATCAAACAAACAGACAAATATATATCAGGCAAAACAAGCCGAGGGTGTCCCACATCCTTAGACCCTCCTCCAGCAACAGCAAAACTATTGATTTGAATTACAGACCAATAAGAAGTATTAAGGAATTTATTAATGGGAAAGTGTTAGTTAGTAGTTAGTAAAATAAGGGAGTAATAAGTGCTTTATTAATACCAATATAGAGCTAATTAACGATCAATTAGTATATACTGTATATTAGCACTTAATTAGCTGTTCATAGGTGCACCCTAAAATAAAGTGTCACTGTACGGTTTACACCGAGGCGACAATAAAGTTTACAAAAACAATTATAAGATTGAAATGCATGCACAGATACATTTGATAAGACTTTGTTGATCTCACCATCGAGAACTTCACCACAGGCAGCTCTTAATGCACAGTAAGATACACATAGTGAGAAAAGAAGCAAACAAAGATAAAAGGCTCTGGCCGAAGCGAAGAGACTCACTCCCAGGCAGAGTGCAGTTTACATGTTCTCCTCGAGTTTCTTTCAGGTGCTCCACTTTACATACCACTAAAAACATGTAGGGGCCAGGACTCCCCGGAAAAAGAGTTCCTAAAACCTCATTGGGACTTTCTAGTTAATTAAAGGTCAAAACAAAAAATAAGTGCAAAACTATTATACGATTATGCAATAATGTTGAATGTGAACAATGTGAAATATGTCAGCGCTTCATCGAATAATGGATTGATTGAAGTTTTAAAGAGGTTGTTAGGGGAGATAGGATATGTGGTATTCAATAACCTCTGAAAGAAACCAAGACTGTTTTAATTATCTGTCTGCCTGCTGTCCACTTTAACACCATTTCTCCCCACGCTAGCACTTTCAGCGCTTTTTCTCACCCGTTCAGTGACTTGGAGGGATGCGTAGCTCGGGCAGCGGACTTGTGCTGTGGAGGTGGATATACTGGTTTCCACACATTGCCCGTCCGATCACATGCTGAGCTCACGGCCCTATTATTGTAGCCTGTGGTCCAAAAAATAGCAAGGGGGGGGGGGGGGGGCTGGA
>OMNZ01095203.1:0-15157 GCA_900303255.1 Lesueurigobius sanzi
ACAGGTAATAGTAATAATAGTAATAATAATAAAATAAAGAATAAAGATAGTCACTTAGAGTCTCTCTGTAAATAAACTGTACAAACATCTTTTATGCACTGAATAGATTAAATAAAATAAAAAATAAACTCTAGGCTGAATTGTATGAAATGGAGAATAAAAAAATATTGTATCAGGGTTATCATTGCAGGTAAAGAGTATCTCATAAGTTATAGGTGGCTTCAGTAACTTTTTTTATGAGGCCCTAATCCCTTTTCATTGTAGTCTGTTGAAGCAACCATAGGTGGAAACACCTATCAGCAGAACAGAGTGAATCAGTGGACGACCAGTGTTGTGGAGCAGTGCCTTAGTCAACTCAGCAAACTGGAGAAGTCCTTTAAATATATTGGTAGGTTAACAGTTGAACAACAGTCCACATTATAGTACATTTTGTCTTTACAACTTTCCTTTTTCTTTAGTGACCTGTGTCAGAATGCAAAAAACTGGAGCTGGCCTGCAAAGTGCAAATTCTTGTTTTTGGGATAACACCACTGATGGTAACTAAAATTGTGCCCTATTTTTTTCTGTGAGAAGACCTTACTAATGCGATGCATTTGTTTAAACAGGACGCTGTACAGTGAGATGGGAAAACCGCTCAATGTACTGCATCGTCACCATTTTTGGACTAGCCATTTGATACATATATTGCATGTTGTCTTATTATTTTCTCGTGTTTTGCTAGAGTGTTAAATAACATTTATTGGTTGTAAGTTTACAAAATCATCTTTAATTTATACATAACAAAAATGTACATGGGCACAACTCCCATCAATTCACAAAACAAAATCCACAATGTTGCACTGTCACACTCAATATACAGTATTTATAATAAAGAATTTATAATTACATTTTACAACAAGGCACTATTTTTGATTATGCAATTATAAGAATGTAAGCAATACACATGTTTTGGTTGGTTTTGGCAATATAAGTCCCCAAGCAAATTATATGAAAAAAAAAAAACTTATTGGCCACAGGTTCATAAGGTGCAATACAAAATACATCAGTAGTTCATATACTGAAGGTGACAAGTTGAACCCTCTTTACACTGACAAAGCTTAAAACAATGTACTGTACATAAAACAACAGTGGTCTACCAATCCTGTATTTGTTTTACCATTGTGGTAATGTATGTTTTCAATATCAGCTCAGTGCTCAATAATACAATGCCAAGATTACAGAGCAAAAAATTACCTGTCTTCATTTTTTACTTTTTCTATTAACACAAAAAAAAGTTAAAATGTAGAATCAAATAAAGTAGATACATTCAGAAGGCATCTTTCTAAAAATAGTTTTATGTACACAATCAAAATATCCTTTAGTGGTGCAAATACTTTAAATACAGTACATATATTTCCAAAATGTCCATTGGAAACTGATGAAATTGTGGTCTCAATCACTGTCCGTTTCATCTTGGTATTTAGCTGTTGCTTTAATTGCACGTCCATTTTGTAAAGGCATGTCTTCATAGTCACTTCTCAAGAAAAAAATAAATAAATTGATAACAGCTGAAAGGCAATGTTATTTACAACAACAAATAAAGCATGTGGAAAGTTGCTTACCCATATATAACTTCATCATCTGAATCGTTTAGCATAGAGAAAGCAGGGTTATCCTTTAGCTGGGAGTCTGAAACAGCACATATGATCATATGTTTGATAATCAATTAAATATATTTGTTTACATTGGGTGTGCTTACCATACATGGCATTTTTGGAGGGGGAATATACAAATGCTAATGTGTACAAGTAAAAGTTGAGTAGGCCGTAGAAAGATAAAAATTCAGCTGGTATGCTTAGATAAGAAAAGTGTCCATTGTTTAAAATAAATTAAAGAATGTGAATTTGCACATAGATTATTAAAAAGGATATAGTTCTGGTAATGAGTAGACAACTCGGCTACAAAATTGTCTTGAAGAGCCTTGGCACCAAACCTCAAGTAGAGAATGACCATGCTGAGGATGAGGGGAGAATGGGTTAAAACAATCATGTGCATCAAAGCTAAAAGGCCTGGAGAAAAAAAAAAGTACCTTATTACCAGGACCACAAAGGTCAGTGCTGTTAAAAACTTCAACCGGAGATCTGCAGTTAAAAAGGGCACATTAGGCCAACTCTGTACTTTGCATAAATTGGAAACTAAAAACACAAATCAGTGCACTGTACCAGAGTAGGGCATGTTCTTCAGTTCCGAACATGCTCTTACAATCAGGAAAATGAGGTAGAGGGTGTAGAGAGAAACAACAATGAGGAAGAAGACCTTCATGCCCTGAAAGAAGACACAAAACTAATGTTATTTATTGGACAGAAACACAACTTTTAATAATTCCTTTCCTGCATTTACACTTCACCTGAAAGTTTCCAATATCCACCTTGTACTGATAGGTGGGGTCCTGAAGTTCGTTTACTCTAAAAGTCAAATACACAATGAAAACGTGTCACTCAAGACAATACATAAAGATCTGATTCTTTTTAACATCATGAGTATTAAAATTTAAGTGATTTACGTTTGCCATATGCCCAGTGTCACTGCCGAGAGCCACAGTAGCCCAACAATTATTAGCTTTGGAAGGTAAAATGTCAGACACTTCCGCTCACCCTGTAAAATTGTGTTTAAAAATGCATCATAATTATTTACAGACTAATAAAAATACAAAAAAATCATCTCTTGATATTGATCTTACCTGAACCCTAATGCCATGATAGACACAGAGCCAGAATAACAGAAGGGCACAAAGGAAGAGAGCCTGGAAAAATGCATCCAATGTCCCAGGGAACCAGCTATTCACCAGGAAAGACAATGGAAAAAAGGGATCTAAAAAAGAAAGTGGCAATTAAAAACGGCATGAGCAGTGGTGGGAATAACACAAAGGTTTTGTTTCCAATGTATCAGATTGTCTTCAACCATTACCATTGTACAATAAAAGGAGAGGAAGTAGAATAGACATCCATTTCTGTTCAATGCCCCAATCGCGCATGGAAAACTTCCTCAACGAGTGAGCAAACATGCACTAAAACACAACCAAGAACATTTTAAAACTTAATGCCTGATCTAACAAATACAAAAAAATTAAACACATTCATTATTCCTTACCGTCACTATAAAGGTTGTCACCACAAAGACAAAGCGGAACCAGATTTCCACTTGGGAGAATGTGGGGTTGTACCTTTTCCACTAAAAGCATAAGTAACAATAAGTAAAACACATTGTACTTTTACTGCATGTGAACGGAAAGCAAGCATCACTTACCACAAAATTTGTCTTAATGTCATACGTGATGTTTTCAAGGCCTTTGAAGCTGACGGTCACCTGGTACTGCGTGTAATTCAAGTAACCCAAATGCAATACAATGATCTCATCGCATTTCTAACAGAGAGCACAAAAACACACTGGTTTGTGATTTTCAGGGTACAAACAACAACATATAAAACAACCACACTACAATATTTGAGAAAATTTGAGAGAATCGGCAACAGAGTATTGAAGAATAGGAATACTTACGATTGTGCTACAGTGCAACTTTCTAGATTTCTGATGGACGTTGTGAATGTGCATAATACTAGCATCTTGCATTACTCCTTTTAGCTCCACGTTGATCTCAAAATTCTGCTTAAAGTCCACCACTACAAAAGACAAAATCATCAGTCTTGCAAAAGTTAGGATAAATGCAATGCATAAACTTGCAGCTTTTCTTTTCGTACCACTGCTATGTTCAACCTGCATCAAACATATGAGCCATAGCTGCTGGTTGTAAGTGGTGAGAGGAGGAGAGATAAGGCGGTAGGGGCCCGTCTAAAAATAAAAGACACAAAATCTTACATTAAAATAGTTGGATTCTCCATTAAAAAAAACCAAACATCTGAAACAGCTTGTGACACTTACCTTTGCTGAGGAATTCTTGACAAGTAGCTGCTCACCATTATGTTCTTGTTCAGCAATGACCCTTGGCCCTATAAATACGGATTTGATATCACAAATTGATTTTGCAAATACATTAGATTTATATTGACCCCGGTCACTGTGGCAATCTTTCAAATTCCAATACAGCCATAAAGTAATACATACCTGCAATCCCTATGAAGACGGTTAGGCCAAAGCACAGTAGAAACACCACAAAAACCAGGACAAAGTGCCTCTTTGACAGCGTGTAAAGCCGCATTGGGGCTAATCTATCAAGTATAACAAAAATAAACTCTTAATACATCAAGGAACACTTTAAATACAATGTAAAGAAGGGTGAATTTAACTTAATAATGTTTAAGGTGGACATTTTGCCTTGGCACAGGTGTGGAGAGAGAAGTCAATAGTTAGCTACGATGCTACTTGGTGCTAGCATTGCCATATGGTATAAATACCAAGATCCTCAATGATTACCAAGCTCGTCAAATGACGTGCATATAGTTGAAAACAACTTACAGCTCCATTGCTCGTGGTACACGACCTTACTGGAATAAAAAGCTGTGAATGTTTGTAGTGCGACTACATCCGTAATCAACATTCCCATCAGCCTGCGACAACTGAACTGGACTGTAGGCTACGTCACCGGGGGCGGGGCTATGTCTTGTGGTGCAGTGACTGGTGCAAGTGAAGAGAAAGTGGCACAGAAAATAATATAATATAGGTCTGCACGGGTCTAATTTAAACTGACATTCTTGTGCAGTTTGAATTATATATAAATTGCAAATAAAATATTTATATTGACAATTTCACTGGGTTTTGACTCTGGAATGATTATTAAATGATGATTAGGCCGATTTCATTTTTATAATCTTATTCACAAAATACAGTATTATTGTTGCATAGATATGGGCCACAGTTGGTTTAGATGGCTACCATCTGTAGCAATAATAATAAAAAACAGTACTCTATAGAATAGACATCCAGTTGAGTCACCTTCGGGACTTTATGCTTTAATTTATAGTAAGTAGTAGTAGTAGTCTTTTCTCAAAGTTGGACAAAGAAAAGGGAAGACTTTATCTATGTCCAATCTAATCAATCTATACTGACTTGATGGGCTGACCAGACCTATTGAAATCCAAAAGTTCTGTAATTGTATCAAAATATTTACTTTAGCAATCTGGACTGCACAATCTAACAAAAATAGTGACGTTCTTTAGTGAAGTCAAAGGGGTTGTCAGATGTTCCTCAGAGGACACGATCTAGCAAGGCGCCCATTGGTTTGGTACATGATTCTGTAACATTAACAGCTGAGTTATGATTAGGCTATTAGGGATTATGTGCAGACAGGTTTAGAGAAAGTTGTCTTTCGAGCAGTGGCTTTTTGTATGCACCATTACAATGCAAAGAACAGGGCGAAACGAGCTTTGATCTCAATTCGTTTCAATTGGGCTATAGACGGCCTCCACATCAATAAGCTAATAGAGGGGGGAAAGGGTGCATAATCGGTGTACCTGTAAAACCGATCATCACGGTAAGGTGTTAGATCCTCTTTCAGCTCGTTGTAGGCATCTTGGATTTTCTTGCAAAAATACTTAAACTCGGAATACAACGGATTTTCCAACAACCCGGAGGAGTAGTCCGTGTCCATCGTCTAGGAGCGCTTGTAAAAATGGCGATGAAAAACAGGTGTACACAGCAACCTCTGACCTTCAGAGAACCTCAATGATGGAGCCGCATTGTTCCGTGGTCCAAATGAAAATGCAGGCGCGGCCGATTTGTTTGTGTCGTTTCAATAGACCGATAAAAGCGCTCAAAATGGAAACGGAGGCGCACCAAGGCAGCGGCACGAGCATGGAGCTAAAGAAGAATCACGTGACTTCAGCACCACGGACAGAGCGAGACACGCGTCACTAGATGGAGTTGCCAACCTACTAAAACAGATTGTAATTTATCAGACAAAAAGCTGAGGCACAGGTATTTCTCTAAAATTCAAAAATATAAATACAGGCTGTATCAGAGACAATGATTTATTATTCAAAAGAAGTGTCACATAAACAATAAAAAAAAAATCATTTACATGGCATGCCTGACTATTCATAAACGTTCAGTCACCAAATCAGGTTTTTTTTTCAAGTGTTTTTGTCCTACAAGTACATCTACAAATACAAAGCACGTCTTGCCTAAAGAAAAGGGGAAATGCAAAGACCCACAATATCTACAACCATCCATTTCTGAAACGCCAGTAAACTGGAGCTCAGTGGCATTAACTTGGCCATACATTTTATTGTAGAGCAAAGCTCTGGCCTTGTCCAAACACTCAAGTCAGAAAATGTTAACACTGATGAATCTGATGTTGATTGACAGATACACTCATCTTACCACAACATCGACTTCACTCATTCACATAGTTTTCATTCAATGAAAACTTAACAAAACATAATTTGCTTCCTCTGACCTCACAGCATCGCTACATCACAATCTAGGAGTATTTGTGACCAACTTTAATCAACAAAAATGTTTAGAAACGGCACAATGTACAGAAGAACAAGTCCCCTTCAGGAAATAATCTCATAAATAATAAGGACAGAACCTGGACTGGGATGTTGATCTCAAATTAACTATGTGATTGTTAAATAAAGGTAAAGTAAATATTGCACAATTATCAAAGTACTTTTCATGACATGCTCAAAATTGTTTTTCTTTTAATAAAAAGGTGAATGATATGCTGTAACCCTCGACTCCTATACATGCATCAGAATGCTATGTGGAAAGACCACAGTACATTTTAGAAGATACTGTAAGTGGCAGCATTAGTTATACACAAGTATCATTCTTCTTCATAGGCCCTGTTTTTTCCCTCTTCTTTTCATCTCTGCCAGTCTTGACAATTACGTTTGGCACAAACATTAATGGGGATTTCAATCATACCATCTCTAAGTTTCAGTGGGGTATACGTTGTGGGCCGTGCAGATTTACCAGGAGGACTAGTAACTTATTAACAGTTGAGTATTTGGTGAAAATAATTTTTTGGCGTGTATCTTATCGTAACCATTCAGTTAAACAGGCTTTATGCCACACAGTAGACTAAAACACAGTGAGAAAGTTGTAAACAGCCATCTGTTTGTCACCTACGTCTCATTTATGTGTCACTGATATGTATTTACATCACTTCGGAAACAGTATGAAATGGCAGAGGTAAAATATAGAAAAATATTTTCCTGTACCTTGTTACATGTTCTATGTGGGCTTTAAGTGCAGGGACATTCCCCAACTACACAATCACTTCACAGAAGTGACAGCAGGTGACAAAAACTTCAGAGGTTCTTATGTTGGCAACAGGCCATGGCGACTCTTTGTGCTCATTGCTCATATCACCATGTGCTGATGCGCCACTCAGTACACAATAGACATGACAAAGCCTTCTGCAACTCCTCCAACCTGAATTCTCCTGTGATTCTCCTGAATCACATGAAATTTAAACATCAGACTATAGTCTCCCAAATAAATGTAAGTGGAGTGAAAACATGACAATACAGGAGAATGAGACTGCAAATAACAAACAATATTAATGTAAAAATGAGTAAACCACTAACTGTACAGATTTTTTTGTTAAAATCCTTCAATGTTCCAGGAGAAACTGTATATTCAATTGAACTACC
Organism: Lesueurigobius sanzi; assembly: GCA_900303255.1. NCBI lineage: Eukaryota > Metazoa > Chordata > Actinopteri > Gobiiformes > Gobiidae > Lesueurigobius > Lesueurigobius sanzi. The sequence goes on from OMNZ01095203.1 coordinate 7,596, forward strand.
TATCCAGAGTGAAATATGAAAAAAGTAGTACTGCATTATGCATATGTCCTGATCTCTGCAGCATCTCAAAGATCATAAGATAGTGGCATAAAGAAAGGCAGGGAGCAGCAACTACAGGATTTACCCTCCCACATATCTATTGATGTAATGAAATCCTAAAAGCAAATTCAGTGTAATAATTTAGGTGATGCCGTTTCATTGAGGGTTTATACAGCAATGGATTTCAGTGCCCAGTGATGCCTGTGCAATCTGAGAAAAAACAGCTTGCATCTCTATAACATGATTTTCAAGTATCGTTGCTGCTTTTCAGACAAACGACAAGCAGTTTCTCTAGGTAAATTACTTCTACTCCAGATGATGATAATCACAGCTCAGTTCTTTATCCCTGCATACGGTGCAGGGGGCCGTGACTGCTCAGTGAAGCAATTTTGATAGCAACCCTGCTCCAGTTGCAGCTTGAAGTAGTGCAGCATGATTGTTTCTTTCTGCATCTGCAACAAGGGCCGATTTCTCCAACAGATTTGTCGTCACGTGGAATAACTGTGCCCTTAAGTCATGTCAACTCCTATACATAACAATGGTTAAATATAAATTAATGTATTATTTGAGGCGTTGAGTAACATTGGCCAAAGCCACAGCAAAGGCTTGCACAGCGGAGAAGGGATACTGAAAGTCCAAGATATAAGCATTGCCATCGATGCGGCCAAACTGCATCACCTGCAAATTAAAATGAAGATCAGGCCATACTGTTGAGCAAAGTTTAAAAAACAAAATCTGATTTGCATGGATCAACAGTGCAACATTCTTACCTGTCGGCCCTCCAGCTCGATCTGAAAGTTTTTAGCAGACTCCTGCGTGACCCGTCCACCAAAGTCCAGTTGGTAAACTTGTGTGGCTTCGTTCCATAGGGGCTGTTTGTTGGCCATAACATACACAAAACCCTGGCTCCCAAAGCCTCTGTCCTCCTTTTCATTGGCCTTTCGACACTTGATCTCATCCAGCTCTGTAGCAGCCCGAAGGTTCCTTTTATTTTTCCAGCCCTTCTTACCACTTTGGCTCTGGTTGAGCAGCTCATCACCACTGATGAACAGCTCTGGCTCGCTCTCAGAACTGTCTTGAAACTCACTGTTGGCTGTAGCTTTACTCAGTTTTTTAGCTTTTAATTGTTCCTTTGGCCCTTTCAGTTTCTTTTTGTCTCTCCCTCCCAGTCTGGGGCTTGAAATGAGAGAGTTGAAATCACCCAAAGTTCTTCCTTCTTTTTTGGATTTGTTCCCTTCTGCCAAAGGCATGTTGCCCTCCTCCGTCCTGCCCTCTACCCGCTTGCGGCTCTTTTTACTCATCTTCTCAGAGCGCTGTGGCACAGGGCTCTCAGTTAAGGATAGAACCTCCTGAAACCCCTCTCCAGACTCTGCCATTGGCTCTGGCAATTCAGAAGGTGGGGGTGGAGGCGGTGGTGGAGGAGGAGAAGGGGGTGAGACAGCCGATTTCTCTACTGCAATGTGGGATGCTTTGGGAGGAAGGGGCACAGCAGGACTTGGCACTGGAGGACAAGGGTTATAATTTCCCCATGGAGTGTGAAGTGCAATAGGGGGAATAACAGCACCTCCTCCTGGATACATGGGAGGAAGAGGACAGCAGGCAAGGTTGGCAAGATTTGCAGAGTAACCTGGAGGCAGGACAAGAGTGGCATCCTGCTGTGAGAAGGGCACTGGAGCAACCATTTCCTTTGGAGAGGAGCAGGGCCGTGGGGATGTTGGGATGGACTGAAGCGGTGTGCCTGTGTAGGTAGTAGGGTACTGCAAGGAGATCTGGTAACCTCCAACAGCTGCAGCGGCATGAAATGAAGCAGCATTAGGGCTGGTTGGGGACTTGGGAGACAGAACAAAAGGCATTCGGGAAACATCTAAATGCTGACTTGGGCTGAGGATCAGTGGGGGTGGTTTGTGTGGCCCAGAAGGGGCAGGAGGGTTCAAAGTCACTGTCCGTTCCTGAGGGACCCAGACCTCCTCTGTTACAGTCGTGTCCCACTGATAAGGAGGAGGGCGTTTGAGAACCAGGCCTTGGGTCTCACCTCCTCCTAAAGCCAAATGCCTAAGGGTCTGGTTCAGTGTCTCATCCTCAGAAAAGGCCGAGTTCACATAGTCGGCCCGGTCTCTGCTGTCTGTCCGAGCTCCTCCAACTGCAGACACAGAACCTTCCAGAGAGCTCAGCAGACTGTATGAGGACTGGGACGACAGAGGTGTAGCACTGTTCGAATGAACAATCACTGTGCTGTGTGGAGCCCCAGGCCCAGGAGGAAAATCCTGTCTGATGATGGTTCCCCCAGCAATGCCATTGGCACTACCCAGGGCAGAGCCCCCAACACTAGAGCTGCTGCTACACTGACTGCAGGTATATAAGGCCGTTGGCACCCTCTGCTGAATAGAAGCTGCTAATGCACCATTTTTTGTCTTGGGAGGCAGAGGTCTTGGTGGCTCCAGCGCCTGTGAAACTTTAAGTGTTGCCTCTCTGCTGTTTCTTCTAAGAGTGGCATGAATTACATTGTTGTCGACCCTTAATCCGGTGCTTCGCCCAGCTGCATTGTTCTGATTGGCTGTGTCAGGGTAAGGCGGGGGATCTCCACTCGGAATGGAGTAGCGAGGTGCAGTGAGTCTGTTGAGGGTAGCAGATGAATATGGCATGAGGAGCTTTTTTCCATCTGCTGTAGATGAAGAACTGGATGAAGAGGTAACCCTGAGTGTGGCTGAGCTGCCCGGCCCCTGCAGTGCGTACACACTCTGATTACAGACCAAACGGGTCCGGGGACGACAGACCTCCTCCACATTCCCACTACTGTCAAAGGTTGTGATTCTCTCGTAACCAAGGGGTGTGGGGTACTGGGCAGGAGGCTGGCTTGGTGGATACAGTTGAAATTCACCCTTTTTGAGACACAAATCCCCCAGAGGTGGGGTCCCACTGGGACCAGGTCCAGATACAGTGATAGAGGCAGCAGGGGAAGTCACGACTGCGGTCCCAGGATATGGTGGTGGGGGGTTCATTTTACTGAGCTCAAGTGGAGCACTAAACACCACTGTGTCACCTTCTGCCAACTGGGAAGACGAGCGAGTGGTCTTTATTTTCAATAAGTGTTCATGTTCACTCATTACAGAACGATCAACTGCTAAATCAGCCGCTGGATGAGGAATTTGAATATGTAAAGCCCCTGGATGGAGCTGGGGGGCAGCTGATGCAGAGGGCTGTCCTGACAGAGATGATGGGACAGGAATCTGAATTTGGAGTGGCTGTTGGAGTTGATGGTGCTGAGGAGGGATGGGCTGGTGCTGTAGCGGAACAGCCTGGTGCTGAGGAGGTATGAGCTGGTGCTGAGGTGGGACAGGCAGGTGCTGGATTTGATGCATTTGCTGAAGTTGTAGTTGATGTTGTTGGAGCATCTGTTGCAGCTGTTGGTGTTGCAGCTGTTGGTGTTGCAGCTGCTGCTGGTGTTGCAGCTGTTGGTGTTGCAGCTGCTGCTGGTGCTGCAGCTGCTGCTGGTGCTGCAGCTGCTGCTGGTGCTGCAGAAGCTGCTGTTGGTGACTGGGCTGCTGCTGGGGATTGTGGGTAGAAGGGGTTCCAACCATGAACCGGCTCATTTCTAGTCCTCCAAAGATGACCTGCCCAGGGTTTGAGTACCGGGTAGGAACTGTGTACTGGGCAGTGAGCATATTGTCCTGGCTTTGGTCTGAGCCGCCAGCAGCCCCCACCGGGCTCACTGTTGGATTTGAGAGGACATCTAACTGAACGTTTTGATTAGCAAGAAGTGACTGGACTAGGCCGATGCTTTGAGCGGGGGACATGGCCTGGGCAGGACTATGAATGGGAGCAATAGGGATGTTCACGGTACAAGGCGGGTTAGCATCAGCACCCCCAGCAGGGCCAGAGACTGGCAGGTCATCCTCATCTTCACTGAAGACGTTGGGACTGAAGACAGGAAGATTGATGTAATCAATAGAAATCTTACGCACTTCAGGAAGGTAGATGGTCATTTGTCTAGGCTGCAAATGAAGAAGGCTTGTTTTGTAGATAACTAAAAAAAAAACAATAAGCAGAGAAACGTCTTATTAACTTTTGAAATACAAACTATACCAATCATGTGATGTGGGTGCTTACCTGCACCAAGATTTGCTGGCAAGAATGCAGCCAAGCCCACTATCTTGAATTTAGTTCCCCAGATGTTTGATGTGACCTGAGCAAGGTAGTTTTGCTACAGGACAAAAATAACAATGTGCATAAAGAAAATTCATGATTAAATAAAATCATGGGAGTAATACAACACAGTTAAATCATAGACTGTTACCTGCACTATATCGTCAAGAGGAAAGTCTCTGCGTGTTAAACTAGGTGACCCAATTGAAGGTTTTCGTATTGGTAAACGCGGCGACCTGGAGATTTCCTGGGTAGCGCGAGAGAGTTTTGGTGATTTTCTAGGATCTATGTTGATTCTGTTGGTAAAGGGACAAACTAAGTCTCTACAGAAAAGGTGGCAAATAAAAAAATAAAGTTTAGGCATGCAGTGAATAGACAACAAAACAACACAGTGCAGCTTTTACAAAGCACAAAGCAAAAAGCAATATCATTTCCGTTTGGAGCTGTCAGAATCGCAGTCCACATATAATAAAACATAAACCGTGAACAGAGTAAAGAACACATGGCTAAAACAGTTCTTACCTAGGCAGTTTGGGAGATTTACTACCCCGGGATATTTTTGGAGATTTCTTGCCAACCCAGTCATCATTCAGTTCAATGTCACTGGAGTCTGAGCAATTGCAGCTGTCAATCATTGCAGATATTAAACTGTTGCCATATATTTCATCTAAGAAAAAGAGGGAGATACAGAATATATTACATGTACAGGACATCAAATACATAGGTAAAGCCTTTTAATGCATACACAACATATTAGGAAATGTTCTGCTTTAGGCTGAGCCGAGCCTGGCCTTAGCCATTCGTAAACTCCTGTCAATTATCATTTCCCTGCATGTTATGTCTGGGTCTGATCTCAGTGGCTGCGATACATCGGTTGAAGTTCATCCTAGCATTCAGCGAGCGGGGGAGGCGGGTGTTGGAAGTGACGTCAGGCATAATATGCGGGAAATGATAATTGACCGGAGTTTATGGATGGCTAAGGCCAGGCTAGCGATAGATAGGGTAAAATCAGATCCAATAATTTCAAACTTTAAAAGGAGTTCACCCCTCCCATCTGAAAACGGAGCACAATTGTGAAGATCCAGACCCTCTGTACGGAATGAGTAGGAGGGTATGGTAAGACCAGGCTAGGCTGGGCCCAATTTGCTTGATACAAAAGTGTGAATAGGCCAAAATCATTTATCACAGCGTAGGCTGAGAGAGGCTGATTTATGAGGAGCCCAAGGGCCTTCAGAGTCATTATTAAGCAGTTTTAATTAGCAATGGCTGGCATGCTCTATGTGACTCACAATATAACTTACAGTTGAAAGGAAACATGGATTGATCAAAGGTGTTTTAAGTCAAAGTTGAAAACAATTTGTAAGAGGATCTAACCTGTTTTTCCATCCGTCTTTGGATCCATGATGACAAACTCAGGTCGTAGTTTACTTATTCGCCGACCCTTGAGGATAGGCACTAGGCCACCTAGATATTCGAGGTACAGGGTGTAGCAGGGTCCCCCCACCTCAGGGTTATCCTCAGTTCGCTTCATTGTACAGTGCAGCCGTTCGTTTCCAGACGTCGGGTAACTCACAAAATCTCGCATGTTGTTGGGATCTGGAATAGGAGGCTACAAAACATAGCAATTCTTAAGCATGGCTCATTGAAGAAAGTTTCAACAATAAAAGACACCACCTGCGTTACCTTTATGGTAGGGGCAAATGCGGTAGTGACATATGAACAGAGGCGAGAGGGCATGGTGAGTTTGGCCACATCCTTTTCTTCCTTGACAGCTGAGGCAATGCCCTGCTGGCACAGTAGTTGCAGGCTGGCAACCCGATGCTCCACTCGTATAACGTAGAGAGCTGGGCCACATGCCAAGAAAAGACGAGAGTCCTTGTGTCCCCAACATAGGGTAGTGATAGGGCGCTGTGTACACATTGGATACAGTAAGGCTGAGCCAGTGTTTCAGACTACTAGCAGAAGTACACTATTCACATATTGTGTTGCTTACCTGAGCAGGTGTGTCCAGTGTGTAGATGTGTTCACCTTGTACATTGTAAAATTTAACAACAGCATTCTTTGTGGCAGCGGGACACGATGGATCTGGAGACAAAGGGCTTCTCTCCATACCTGCCACTGCAAGGAGGTCTCCCTGTGAGCACCACTGGACCACCACATCTGCAGGACAAGATCGATCAAAAAAACATTATGTACAAAAATATACAATATGTACATTACGCCATCATATTGTGAAGGGCAGGAGGGTTGGGGCGGGGCCATTACAAGAAATGTACAAAGAACAGACATTGCTGGTTGGTATTACAGGGTCCTGCCTTGGATGTGTTTTCTGTGAGATGAAGTGTGTGGCATGTGTGTGTGGTAAATATTGGATGATGATAGTGGATTAAATGAGAGAAGGAATTAGACGAGAAAACAGAAGGAGTTCTAGGGTTTGAGTTATGGTTGTTATGGTTGAAATGGGCAATTGCATAAATTGGGAAAAAAAAAAGAAAAAGAAAAAAAAATATATATATATACTATATATATATAATAAAAATAAAGTTCTCATTTAATATTTAAATGAACAAGATAGATTTTTTTTATGAATGAACACCGAAGCAAAATCGAAGGAGATACACACCTTTCAAACCAGTACGAATGAGCGTGGGAGAGAGGTCATCATAGCTGTTCATCAAGCTGATATCTCCAGAAGCAAAGCTGACTGTCAGCAGTGGTTTTTGGATGTGCACTAAGAATAAACATACAGGAAGGTGTCAATACACAGGTTAAAACTAGGGCTGGGAAAATTATCGCGTTAACGCATTGCGTCAAAATGGTAGAATTATCGCGATACAATAAATTAACGCAGCGTTAAAATTCCTCCCCTTTAACCTTCGCTCCTTTGAAGTGACGGACGCGCAGCTGCTCTCCTCAGAATGCTGTACCGCAAAGCACACGCTTCATGTCTCATGAACGGCAGTAAAATCACCGTTTCACTGCTTTATGAATGAGGGGAAAGTCCCAGTTTACCCAGTTCGGGACAGTCCTGTTTGTTTTGCGTTCATGTGCCATGTGGCTAATTTGCATGCACTTTGAAAGACCTCACTGTGGCAGCGAAGATAAAGGAAATGCGCAAAGCACCTTCAGCATGTGTCAAGTTATTCCTGATTTTGAGCCCTGTGTCCCGTGTCCTGGAGGATTCCTCTAAAAGCAGTACCTAGTCTACGTGATAAAACTTTACTAAACTTCCTGAAGACAAGAGTGAGAGGTCTGTCCACATGCGCTGCAGGTTAGAACACACATCAGGAAGACATACTTTTGTTTTAGAGCTAAAACGCTGAGAGGGAAATCAAGACACCAGGAGCTTAAGAGAAAAACTACAGAAAATGGGTCATACT